>JAULBW010066785.1:0-41346 GCA_032358265.1 Vaucheria bursata
TTTGCAATTTTGAAGAGGCTCTTTGGAATTCTTCAAACTCTTGTGCGTTTTGCTTCCTTGAAATCACTTCTTTTTTTACTTCTCCCAGCAGAAGTACGCTAACTCTAGCGGCATGCTCCTATAGCGTGTGATAAATAGAAGTTACTAATTAAATATACTTTCTTATTTCTATCTTTTTTTTCTTGTTTGTTGTTCCCTCGCGCTGTGATTACACTCACGGCGCGTTCTATATTCTTATCTCTCTCTCTCTTTTTTCTAACAAAAGAAGCAAGAGAGAAGAGGTCAAGGAAAGTTAACAAAACAATGGAGATGGACTAAGAGCAACAAAAGGAAAAAGAAAAAGAGAAAGAAAAGGAAAGCAAGTGTATTAACTTTTATGTGTTTGTTATGTGTGCTTGTATGTTTGTCTTCACTAACAAATGAAAACATATACAAGAAATATATAAAAAAATAATTTATGACTAGCTTGAACTTGACTGGACTCATTCTTATTGGTTGATTTGTGGAGCATCATCAAGTAAGAACAGAACACAAATTCCAATTGGTCGACTTGTGGAGCATCATTAAAATAAGAATTGAACAAAACTCCCATTGGTTGATTATTGGAGAGTTGTAGGAAAATATGGAACAGAAAATATAATGTAGAAAATTCTAAAACGCGTGGATCTAAAGAGTAGTTGTAGTCCTGACATTTTTAAACTGCTTATAATTTTTAAATCATAGTTATTTATTTTGGAACTATTTTTAAGTACTGCTTATCAAGAAATGGGGATTCATAACTAGCTGCTAGCTACTACTTAGAGGTTATAACTTTTCAGTACTGAAAGTATGAATAAATCAACACTTCTTAATTGCTACCTCAAGAGATCTGAATATTTCCTTTAACTAATTTTTTGCCTAATCAAAATGACATCAAAAAAATGCTGGCTAGATAAAGAGCTGTGACAATAAAGACAAAGGTAAGATAAGTTCAAAAACAGCATTTATATATTGATGCCATCATCAATATTTCTAATACAAATATGTTACCAGTTCTTAAGATGCATTGTGTGATCATTCAAACCTTTCCAAGTGCATAGGAGGTACAACTTTTACCATTTTATCAATGTCAGTAAGACTTTCTTAAAACTTCTTTATATTTTGTTAAAATTTGTTCAGAAGCTTACAATTCCCACATTTTTCTTGATCATATATTATGTTTATTGTTCTATCAAAAATGTCAACTGCGTGATTTTATGCAGTTGACCACATATCTTTCATTGTTTCATTCCCCTAACCATATCAAAACTTTAATCACTTCCTCACTAAATTTGAACATGTTGCCTTGTAATAGATCAAATGCAGACATGGGCAGTGGAGTTAAATCCCTATGTTTGTAGAGAGGTAACTAACAAGATTGATGTGCTATGGGAGAAGAGATATTGATGTAATATCTTGTGATATTCCTGGACAAGATGCATGTAAAGAAAAAACTGGCTTACCATGAATGATGCATATGAGCAGATACAGCTTGAAAATTAGTATAGTATTTGGAGCATATTTTGGTAGATTCCAATTTTAGCCAAATGCTTTGAAAAGTTTTTTACTAGGGTGTCAGTCCACTAATATATTGATTGTCTGGATAAAATGTATTTATTTTCTTTCAGTCTGGTTCCAGCTCCAAATATATTGATTGTCTGGATAAAATGTATTTATTTTCTTTCAGTCTGGTTCCAGCTCCAAATATACACAGAGATTAAGACAAGGATACAGAAAAAGACAGAGATGTCTGCATTTCAATCTTGACCAGCAAAACTTAATATTCATTTTTGTGTTTAAACTAAGTATAAGTAAACTTGTCAACCTGGCCTATAGTTCTTACTGTTTTAAAGAGTACCAGGATACCTAAAAGAAGGCTCATGCATGTTTTGAATTGTTTTTAATGCAAAAGCTGTACATTTAATATCACATTTTTTGGAAATATTATTCAATTTTAATTACTTTAAACCCAGATTTTTTTCATTAATGGGATACATGACTGACTGAAACTCAATTCACTATGATGAACAAGATCCAATCAAACTAATTGCTCTGTTTAACATAATTAATTCCAAATGTTGCAAGTACTGCATAAAATTAATTAGACTACAGTTTTGCTTCTGAGATAAATAATTGAAAAATGTACATCAATTCAAATTTTCAATATTTTATTTCCAGTTTTCTACTAGTTTTTATTCAATGGTTTTGTATAATTTTAAACATAACTAATGCTTTAACATTTTTAATATGATAAGCAGAAAAAGTAATAGTTAGATGTCACTCTGAAACTTTAGTTAGTAATTTACTGTAACAGAAATAAAGCTCTTTACAAGCTTAAACTCATGCAGAAATCGATTCCTCTGAAAATTTTAGATATCATGTATTTAGCATTATGAAATCATTAATTTGTGATACAAATGTTCCAGTGTATTTTTCTCAAAACTCCTGCCAATATGCAAGTGCGCACTAAATATAAAATGTGCATATCAAAATCAAGCCTTAAGCAATCTAGAAATAAGTCAACTACAAATTTGTAGTTTACATTCCAGGTGCAAAGAATCTTTTCTATTGATTTATTTGTATGCGTAAGGATTCAAAAACAGCATCCTTTAGAATTCTTATATTTTATGCATTATACATCGATAGTACTCACTTTAATCTGCCAAATATTCAAAGATTGTCACAATAAGAAAATAATCAACCATGATAATGTTCTAGCAATTCATTGGCATTATTATACAATATTTTCATCATTGAAGAATATCTTATTTCTTATGCTGCTGATTAAAATAGATTGAAGAGCTGGATTTTTATTTAAATTATTGAATTTTTAAAAAACTGACAAATGTATTTACATATATCGCTTTAAAAATTTAAAATTATTTCGCTTTTGCACAACTCGGTCTACAAGTACTGAGACATTTTAAAACGTAAATTTTAGGTCAATCGCACCAAACATTTTTTTAATTTTTGGCAATTCCAAAAATATGAAATCATGAATTAGCCATGAATGCATGAAATGACCTCAGATTGATTACACAATAGATGCATAAAATTGTATTTATGTTGTTGGTCTAGTCGGTCAACAATGCGCAATCGACATTGAAGCATATTTCGATACAGTTGAACTCACATTGAATTGCATTTGAACAGTGCAATTGCAGTCACACGATCAGCACTAGAAAATTATGTTCTCCATTAAAGATTTTCTATTTATTTCTCCAGTGGCCTTGGTGATGATTGGTGCCACAAATTTCATTTAGAGTTCAATAAAAATCTGAACTATTTTCTTATGCAGTCATTTTCTATTGGTTGAAACTAGTGGCTCCGACCAATTACATTATTCTCTCATTGGAGATGTTGCTAGCAATTGGCTGTTAGAGGCTTTAAGTTCAAGCCAAATTTTGTACATTCGTATTACTGTATAGTCTATCTATTCCAATTTAATCTGTGATTTAATCAATATTGTTTTTGCACTTACGAAATATTTGATTTTATTAGCGAATAGGGTAAAATCAGTAATTTGGCATTATTCACCACTGAAGCAATCTAAATAAACATCTTGGAATACAATGAACAAATTTTTTTACTTTCAATTGAAACAAAGGAATTATTCAACTCTAGATCATGTTTTAGCATACACATTGCTAAGTGATCTAGCTTTACCAAGCCAGCCAGATACGAATGAAAAAAAGGTGTACATCACGCTCTATATTTTCTGATAAGAATAGGACGACGCAAGAACTAAATTTAAAAAAACGCAACATTTGCTAAGTATATTATACAATCATTGGAGTTTCACACTAGAAAATAAAGTGAGAGTGTCATCGAATCAAGAATCCATCCAATTATTGCAACCTAGAAGGATAGAAAATAAAAATAGAAACTGACAAAAAACATAGGTAATAGGAATCCGTGCAAACGAAGCGAAGATAGACAGACAAATATGTTCAAGAATAATATAAAAAAATTACCATTTAATTATACAAGGATTGAGTATAGGGCAAGCGCTCTCTACACCGAATTTTGGCCACCGGCTCCCAAGTTGAACCAGGATTATTCCCAGTATCGAACCCTCCAGCAATGGTCGAATTGGACCGGTTTGGTACCCAATTAGCCTCCCTGCAATCGTTCCACTCCCCTAGATTCGTGGTACAAGGCTTATTCCGAAAATCAATACCCCCCCACATAGGACGTGAAGTGTCAATCTGGTTGCAGTCTTGATTGCCAAAAGCGTTACTATTTGTATGTTCATATTCCTCTCTACATCTCTTGTGGCTTAAATAACCTTCATTTCCACTCTCCTGAAGTAACGACAACATTGCGCACATTAAAATAAAATGAACGTATTAGCTTCCAACCGATTGAACTCATAAAAATAGAGATTGTTTTTAGCAAACTACGGAAAATCTCCCTACTTGCAAGGTAAATGTTTTTATTTTTCCTTATGCGGGATTATAAGAAACTTTTCAACTATGCAGTACTTTTTAAAGTAGACTAATTCAGTATGCAATCCAGTATGCAACGAGTCATTATTCAGTATAAAGTCACAGAATTGGCATTTCTCATGTTAAAATAAAATTGTTTACTTTAACATTAAATATCACTCTATCAAGCCTGCCTTAGGTAAGTGATACTGTTTTTCCATCTCAATTTTAATCATTAACTACTTATAACACTTTGAAAAATTAAAACAAAAAATTGCAGATTTAAGATTTTCTTCTAACCACTAATCCAAACAAAGTTTGTTGAATATGGAAAAAAGCTGGCAAGTTCAGCTTCAAATCAAAAATACAAAAATTATTTGGAATAGTTCCAACCATATATATATATATAATTACCTCTGGCTCATATGAACACGAATATCAAATGTTCCTATGCCTTTATATTTAAAATTAGGAGTCACCGTGGGCTAAGAAGTTCAATTAATTGAAGTCTTATTTCTTTCCCTAGTTAAAAGAGTGGCAAATGAAATGAAATCTCGAAATGCACTGCGAATGAAAGAAATACTAAATTAAAGTTCTGAAAATTTCATTGGAAAACTCATTAGAACAAAAATTAAATATACCTTAGGTTTACTTTGGGGTCTCATCCATACTATGCAATGGGGATTCAAGCGGTGTGGATGACGTATCTGCCCTTGGTGTCCCTGGGGCAAAGAGCCCTGATAACGGGGCAAAGAGCCCCTGTGCTGTGGCAAATGGCTTCCCTGCTGAGGAAGATGATTTCTCTGCTGGGGCAGACGATTCGATTGTCGGGGCAGTTGGCCTCCCTGCCGGGGCAAATAGCCCCTGTGCTGGGGTAGATGGCTTCCCTGCTGGGGAAGATGATTTCTCTGCTGAGGCAGACGATTCGATTGTTGGGGCAGATTGGACTCATTATATATTACACCAATTTCCTGGGCATGAGGCATACTGTGCTGGTGCAACAAATCAACATTATCCTTTGAGATAGAATTGTGGTATTGTGGCATAATCTCATGATTAGGACGATAAAATTTTTGCAGCGCTGGAAACTTAATTGGATTTTGATGGTATGGATGTCGGTCCTGATGCCGTGGAGGATATTGAGGTTCATGGCTGAAATATAATTGACTTTGCGGCACAAATGTATCTTTCACAGGTCTCGGTATTCTACGATAAGGACAAAAAAACTTTCGGTTTGGCTGCTGATTATTTCCATGTGACTGCTGTAAGAAACAATAACAATATATTCAATAACAGAGAGCACATATACAAAAGAATTAATTAGAGCGGGTTTAAATTTTACCGAGTATAAACTTTACTAATTGCATGCAATATAATTTACTCGGGAAGTTGCTTAGAATATTTCGAAATTATTACAGAAAGCAAATTTTGGACCAAAAGATTTAATAAACCAGTTGACCTCATAAAAGTTGCATGCACAGAGATTTTAAAACTGCATGTATAGAGGAGAAATTTACTACACAGGGGAAACTAATGACCGTAACTATCCATTTTTTAAAAGAATTTTGAGGCTACACATTACTTACTCGACATGTATCTTTGCTCCATCTTTGGAATCAAAATACTTAATCTAGAGTAATGTTACATTAAAACTACTAAAATTCTGATTTACCACTCCAAAATGTAGCATCCTCTCAAATAAAAATAAAATGATTGATAATAATCTATTGTTATAAACCGATATGACGATTCGGGGCTAATTTTAAAAATGATTCCAAGCTGAGTGTGCCTATTTTTGTATTGTTAATTCAACGGAATTTCTGATAGTTTCGGATGTTCCTCATTTTCAGTTAGCTGGAATTTAATATTTCTATTTTCTGGAAACGATTTTAAGGTGTCAACTTTTCTTTAAATGTCCAGGTTAGTTGTTCCTATTATTCGTATTACAATTTCCTACTCTCTACAGGTATATTATAAAACATCATTTACCTGATGTATTTGATTATTTTGCTTCGAAATATTATGTGATGAGGACCTCTTCCAAGTGCTACATTCTTTGTTTTTAACATGATTAATAGAATTCTTAATAGAATTCTTAATCCATCCATTCGCATTATCCTGTGATTCGTATGCACTACTTTTCTCTTGTTTTATAGAAATCAAATTTCTCTCTGAATTGCTATTGCAAGGCTCATTTTTTACAGCAACCTGCACTTGTGGTGTTATCGCTTTTTTTGAGCACTTGATAGGTTTTGCTTCTCTTTTAAACTTTTCCTTTTCCGGAACTTTCCACGATCCATCACTAAAAATTTACCAAACAAAAATGTAAATGGATATGAATTCAAGAGTCGAATATAATATATACGATGGCCACTTACGAGAATATTTCGATTTCCACCGTATTGCGTGCATGTTCTCCGAGTTGCTTTATTGCCGAATGAAAATATTTGTCGATTTCAATATCAGTAAGTTTGAACTCCAGATTGCATATGCCACATTGCCACTTTGAAGCTCTGAGTTAAAGCCATATAGAATTGTTCAAGTTGTGTTAAAAAAATTCAAGTCAACATTGAATGTTGAATATTTGACCTACAAGAAATATTATAAACAATAAGTTACCCACTAAAAATCAAGCGCGATTTCAGCTCAGTGTCTACCATGTAGTAAGGCTCATGATATGATACAGTAAACTTCAAATGTAAAGAATCTGTTCGGACCACCAAATTAACTTGCTGTTAGAAATTAATTATACCTGAAAATTTGAAAATGATCTTAGCACAATAAAACATTTTCGATTATTCATTATGAGCTAAAATTTGTTAAAAGCGATTTTGCTATATTCAAGGTTTACTTTATTTAAAAGAAGAAAAGATATCGATTTCAAAAGGCATTGCAGAAGCCAATGAATGTACTGGTAAAAAAGCTTTCAACATCTTATAATCCAAATAGTTCCAAATTTCATTAAAAATGCTATTTGTACAGTACATTACCTGCTAGATTTTTTTAGCAAAAGATATGCAGTAAGATCAAAACATTGCAAATGGATACATTTTCTTCCTCTTGCAGGGATTGATATTGGTCCAAGGCTGATTGGACAACGTAGTGATAACCGTGTTGAAGTTGTTTCAAGCTCGTTGTCATCGGAGCAAAATGATTTCTTGACTCTCTCTAAAGAATCCTCCAGCGTTAAACTTCAACATACCAAGAATCAGAATATAAATTATGAAAAAGAATCCGCAAGAAAATTGCTGCAATTTAGAATAAGATGGACTCTAAATCGTAATTGATTTGATTTATATGAATAACGAAAAACAAGATGCACAAAAAAGTAGATCAAGTCAAAAGTTAAAACAAATTGAATGTTATGTAGTAATGCAATGCTACATCTTCTTATCCAAAATACAAATATACTTGTATATTGCTATTGTGAATCAAAATTAAGGATAAAAATGAAAAATCAATATACCTATCATTACGTTCGACTTCCTCAATTAGCTCAGGAATTCCGCGCTTCTGTAAAAGAGAAAGAAAAACCTTGACAAACTGTACATAGCTTCCAAGAACTATAACAGCAGTAATTAAAATTGCACGGTAATTGAAAAACAAACCTTAAGAGCCTGAATGACCATGTAGTGGGGAGTACTGTCTTCAGAGATAATGCATATTTCATTTTCCCCTGGCTGAAATGAGATAATTAGTCATATGAAAAATAAATGTATAAAGGAAATTATGCGTATTCATAGTACCTTCATATATGGTAAAATATCTAAAGGCTCGCATTGACCCTTGTATTTTGAGTCATCTTGCTGCAAGCAGGGAGAGAAAATGAAAATTATTCAAATAAAAGAGACGGTGGAGGTTAATATCACAGGTAGAATAAATACAGCTGATATTCCATAGACTGACACTATTGGTTATGCCAAAAACTATTTGTTTAATATATAGGATTAAAGATATCAATAACCACCAATAAGGGGAGGTTGATGGAGATTGAAGCTATTAAATAATAAAATATATCGTTTAGTAAATCATGGGCTCATAAAATATCATCTTCGTTATAATTTTTCCAAACTTTGATATAGTTTTAAATACTAACTGAGCAAAAATCTCAACCATTATTTATAGTATAAATGTTAGAAGCTGCTAAATAAGTTTTTAAATAAAACAGTTATCTGCTAAGATTGCTTGCCTCAGTTCATTGGCCTATGTTTTCAGAGCAAATTTAAATTTTGAGCAAACTTGAACATAAATGCATAGATAGGTTACTAATTTCAACAAATTACCTCACGCTGAACTATATCAATTCTCTTGCGATTTACAGTCACGCATGTTTCCTTTGGCCAAAGATGTCCATGGTGTTCTGGCTTCGAATAATTTATCTCGTAGCTTCTTAAATACACACTTATATCTCCTTCTCGCTTCTCTTTGAAAGCCTGATGTATAAGAGTTTACCGGGAAAAATACATCGAATCGCATTATTCACATTATTGAGCAGGACACTTTGAATGTCTAGAAATGCACCTTATAACGAGTTTTCTCGCAGTTAAAGAGAGTCTTCCCAGAGAAATCGTCGTAAAGGCCACTGAATATAAAATAATAATTAAGAAACATATTTATTCGAGCGGAAATTCTCAATGATGATTTCGTACCTAGTGAGGATGAACGGCTCGTTAAAATTGTCAATTACCTCCATGAATGGATCCTCTCGGCTTCTTGCATATACTCTCTCGAATTGATTTTCTATCGGCGATTGTGCAGGCGCTTGCATTGATGATAAAAGATGATAGTATTAATTCTAAGTTATTTGTAGTGAAAATGTGAAAATTCATTTCATTTTAATCGATTCCAATCACAATTCCCAGAATGAGTACCAGGATCTGTCATCACGTTTCGAAAAATCTTCAGTGGACCACGTACATCATTGAGATGGCCATCGGATCTATTCTTCAGAATTTTACCTATTCTAAATATTTCTATGGCATTTCCGATTGTTGGATTGAAGTTCAGTATAGGTACAGAAATTACTATTTTTGAGATGGGATTTGTAAGTGGTAAATAAATCTAACCCATATATTATAAACAGCAATATTCAGAGGCTAGGCTTCAGGAAACATCAGTAGAGGTGGTGATGTACTAGGCTGGTCGATCTAAAACTACCTAGCAGAAAGCACATCTTTGATATTTTGCCAGTCTAAAATATCAACTTTAAAGGTAACATGGAAACCAACCTCTTTTCATATTTTTTATATTGTGCTCACTGAACACTTTACCACAAGAAATGTGTGATGTTGAGAAATAAAAAACTATAAGAAATTGTTGCGTACAATTAGCTAGTGATGCAACCCATACAACAATGAATTTCAAAACCATTTTTGATGCATGTTGACATGTATTTATAAAGTTGATAGCAAATGTCAACTTGAAAATCTTGAGTACGAATAATGTGTTGCTAAAATTTTGATAAAATTCAAATGTAAATTTCAGGATAACACTCTAATCCTGTAGTTCTATTTTCAGTTATTTTCATGTTGATACATAAAATTGAAGGTTGCACTGAGTTTACATAGTATATGTCCCACAATCCGTGAGTCATCGTAGTAATATGGTTCTGCAATGATTGGACAGTTTATTGATGAAAAGTTACTCATGTCATTTATGAGATGTGAGTATTATTCAGGCCAGGAGATACATGTGAAAGAGTTATGAGCTGATTACTTTACTGTGTATTTGACGAGTCTAATGATTAATATGATTGCTTTATCTTCTTTTTTAAAATTGCTTCGGTCAATTGCAGGCCGAGAGTATTAAACTGATAAATATTATAAATGTTATAATTTATAATAAACAGAAATATTTGTCATTAGTTCGAATTCATTTTTGTGGTTACTCTTGATTCAAATATTACACTGACACAAACTGTGGCCGCACTTTCAACCCAAATATTTTTTAGATGGCGATTAAATTTGAGTAAAAATATTAGGAAATTTGATTGCTTCTGAAGAAACTAGAAGAACAAAACACCATGTTCTGCCTTTTTTCATTGGGCTATTGCATACATCATTAGAAAACAACTGAATGAACAACATATCCATTAATGAAAATTGCAACAAATTCTGATAGATTTCCCAATAAAAAATTACTATGATTTAGAACCAACTTCAAATTTGGCTCAATAGTAAATGAACTTTATTTCATGCATAAATAATATTTTATCAGTACTGTCTATCTTCAGATAAAAATATTTGCTAGTTATATCATTTATTGCCACAGTTTAAAGTGAAATTACACATATTACATTGTTCTAAATGCATGAAATAAAAATTAACTTCAAGAGAAAAATTTTAATGCATCCTAGTGAATTTTGACATGAGCAAAATTTCAGCCCAAGTTCGTTAAGAGAGAAAAGCATACACAATTTACCCGTTTTATTGCTCCAAGCAAAACCGGAAATTCCTAATGTTTGGGAATATCCGCTGATGACAAGGTCTCGTCCTAAAATATCATGTAAAAAAACAATTTTATTCGAAAACTTTGTGTAAAATTTCATTTTCACATATTATGTACTTTATTGAAAAACCCACATGCACTGCGAAAAATTTAAAGACCGGAAGACATGAAATGCAGAGCCAGAAATTCAAAATTTGAACTCGTCCATAAAATAAAATTTGGTACAAAATGATTAACTATAGTGTTGCTTGCATAGAGTAATCATGAAACCTATCTTGTCGCGCTTCAGCACAAAAATTGATTATATTGTGTACTGACAGCAACAATAAATTCGTACATAATTTTTCAACAATTTCAAAAGAGAAATTTGTATTATACTTTAACATTGATACAAAAAAATACATATCCTAAATTCCTCTGGCAGCAAATCAATTAACGAAAGTATTTACTTTCAATGCATCAATACAAAATTCCATTCACCCTCAAATTCTGCATTATAATATTGCTCACATAAAAGCATACAGTTGATATTTTATAAATCGAAAATCCACTACATGGCAACTTGATTGCTTGCAGCTACACCAAACTTCATCTGCCGGTGCATATTGATATCCCATACATAATTTATTCAGTTAACTGATAATATTTTGGTAACCGATGGTACCTGCTTATGGTATATAACATGCCTACATAAAAATTTGCATGCATGCATACCTCAGTACCCTTTGCAAAAGGAATAGGATGATCTGATCCAACCCGATGCTGCATTGGTTTTATATGAGATTGCACAGGTTTGTCTCCCTCCAGGCCATCTAAATGCAAATAATATGAACAAAAAAATGTTGAATGCTAATCAAAAATATTTTATATTATTTATTTCATATAAAGATGGAAATAATCAGGCATGTACACGTACCAATTTCTGAAAAAAGAATTCTTTCAATACTTACAGATGGATATTAGAAATAGCATCTTATTAATGTAAATTAATGGAATATGCAAAATGTCATAGAATAACGATAACTGTTGAAATGAACTTAATCGCATGTGTTTCAGAAAAATTATGTTGGTAGAATAGCCGAATTTGGTGCATTGAAAAATGTCTCAGCGAGGGAGACACCGCAAGGAGGCCTGACCAAAGTGAGATCTGCATTTGTAATTATTGATTTATATAAATATTGTGATATATGCATGTACCTGGGACCAGCTCAAATCCTTCCGTTTGTATGTCGTTCAATCCTAGAATCTCCAATTCATCGTGACTTCGCTCGTACTCATCCACCTTCAATTAGCAAAATTAACAAAACAAATTTAAGGCAATACACTATAAACTTCGGGTAACTATAAGGATCATTCGGCAGCCGAGAGAGATTAGTTGTAGCCAAAGAATTTAAGTGTATTTCGACCAAATTTTAGACTCCTGTCCTTCCAACAATACAATATGTTACTTGAAAAGTATAATATGCAGTAGAAACCTGAATTTGGGGATCATCTTCAGGCCTATCATATCCCAATGCGCCAATGAAACTGTTTCCCAGTGGATCCTTCAATATCAACGTGAATGGAAATAATTGCCCTCCGCGAAGAGCATCCAACTTGTCCAAGAACTCCCGAAACTAAAAAGAGTAAAAATATACAAGCATATAGGAGAATGTCTCATAGAATCAGCAAATAAAAAGGAATTTTAGAAACAATTTAAACTGTGTGATGATTAGTTTGAGAGGGCTGACACATATTTTGATGGCTTTTCATATGCATTCAGTTCATATCTGTAGTAAGAGAGATGATGATTTATAGAGTATCACCGAAAATTAGAAATATGAATCATACGGCAATTATAACACCCTGCTTTTTTTATAATCTCTATTGATGAATATCGCCCGTCCGGTTCTGCCTTTACTATAGTTATATTTTTGATTTTCAAAAGTAAAAAATACATTAGACTAGGTCCTGCTGTAATAAACTTATAAGCATTCTATGATACAGCCATACAACCCATATTAGAAATAATAAAACATTTTAGTTCATTGCGTGTGCTACATGAAGCTTCCAAAAATTAAATTTTGTGGCAGCTCAACAATAGATACTCTTTCTTTTCAAATAGATGCTTTAAGACTTTTATAAACTTGAATTGCTATATTTTAATAGCTGAATTAGTTTCAATTGTCATACTAAAATATAGACCACATAATTCCCGACATAGACATTGCAAACTCGAATACAATACGAGAATGTTTTACTTGAGAGAAGGAGCAGTATTACCTTCATTTGGGTAGCACCCTGAGATCCGTGATGATGTGTAGCACTGTCCCCAGAGTAGAAGGGATTTCCAAAGCACAAGTTAGCCCGTACTTTTTCTAAAAGCCCTTCTAAAGTAGTATACATACTACCTAAGGTTCCCAACTCCATTTCAAGTCCCAATTCGGGTACGAATATAGCACAGGAATCTGACTAGTAGTCAAATGAATAAAAAATCTACATTACCATCTTGTCAATACATAAATGTGTGCATATATATATATATATAAATGTTCATATAAACCTATGCATGTATGTATGTACGCAATAAATCAGAATGTATAGAGTCAAGAAATTGAATAACCTTGAGAAAACACTTGTAACAAAATATTGTACATATAAATCTAATTATTGGTTTAAACGTATAAAATTAAGAAATAGACAAAATCACCCAGCAAAAACATCTATGAATCTATCGAAATTGAAAATATACTTGAAAATGAATAAAGCAAACTTCGAATATTACAAGTTTGCTTTTAATGAACTTGCTTATAACAAAAAAAAGCCATTTTATGTCCAAATTTAGCTTCAGAATTTTGGCGATAACAAATATATTTGTTAGTCTAATAAATTTGCTATATTCGAAGTTTGCTGTATATTCAATATGTATATCTACCTTTAGAATATCACGGGAAAAGTCTTTAGGGTTTTCAGCCTTCAGTGTGTGCAGGGTACCCAGAAGTGGGACAGCCCCCCCTCCTTTTACTTCATTGCTCTTATATCCGCATTCAGTACACGAGAAGGCCATAATGATCACCTAAATACAGGACAACATTTAAACAAGATTTCAGCTTTCTGAACCAGACGCATATTACATTACGACTTTTTCAGTGAAAAAATAATAAATCTTTCTAAATGTTAAGTACCTTCAGCAGATATTTTGAAAGTTTATCAACTGCCATGCAGTGTATTGTTAATATTTATAGAGAAATAGCTAAAAGCCAGAATACAAAACGGTAATCAATAACAGCACAAAGGTAGGTAATGTATATATTGACAGCAAACATTTTCGATACTAGATCGAATACTGGTTTATCTACTAAATAAAAAATGTATCGAAAATTGCTTGTTCATGTTAGACTTTGAACGCACATTTGCGATTTAAATTGTAGTCAATTTTAGTTCTAATAACAACTATATAATCTAGCATAAATATCACCTCTTTAAAGTGAGGAATATCTGCCATACACATTAAAGTCTCCCCTAACTTATGACATGAGGGACAAAGGTCTGCAAAGCTAGCACTCTCTTGCTTCAAAAAATTCTCTGGGCCAGTGCCCTCTTGTCCTTGCCAGCCCATTGATTTCGTACTACCTTCGGCTAATACAGGCTCCGGTTCGGCAGGCCTCAAACCTAGCAATAGATCCTAGGCCGCAAAAACATGATTTATCTTCAGCATTCAATAAAGATACCATTTATTTTGCACAATACAAAATCAACATAGTAAAAACAATTGTTAATGCGGAAAAGAATGATAAATAGATTGAAGATGACCTTTAAAATAGGTAAAAAATTTGTTAATAGAAAAGGAAGCTACAGTATACTTTGAACAAAATGAATATGATTCAAACGAATAAACAAAAAGCCTGAATGTCCTGCCAAGTCCAAATTTAGATGTTCGGATATAAGGAATAAATCTGGTAATTCTGCCACATTCATATTGTCCAAAGTTTACTATCAGTATTAGTTTTCTAAAATTAACGCTCACAGTGCCACAAAAAAATAGTTTTAGCAAGAAAGACTGTATTTAAAAATAACGAGAAACAGATTTTGACCTGTTCGGGTGTGCGAGCATATCGATATAAGGTCAAATTAGGGTCCCGAGCAGGGGCACTAGGATTTTCAACAAAAGAGTTGCCGCTGGGATCGTCGATAGTAACAGTAAAAGGAAGGGACTCTCCCGAAGACATGCTGTGTAGCTACGCTATATGGAAATAAAAATTATTCCGAATGCGTAGGCAGAATATAAGCATATATATTATTTTAGACCACTTAACTTTTCATTAATTATTCGAAGCTCTTACCTTGTAACAAATACGAGCACACCAAGGTATCTCTCTTTCATTCAAAACTCATTTAGCTAGAAAAATATTAATTTTTCTAAAAATATTTTGTTTTGTAAATAATTTGATAATTTATTCTACACTTTCATATAAGCCATATATCATGACAATCAACAAGTCTTTATTCCCTAATTACTGCTTTTAAACATTTATTCATGAAAAGTGACAAAAAGAGCAACTCTTATTCGGATTTGAAATTTACATTTTAATGTTATATATGATATTTAGGAAATTACTTACTCAAGCTTATGCAGTGCTCTATACCCAAAACTCTTCACAATAACAAATACTACTTTAATACATAATAAATACAAATATATTACTGGTACAAATGTACATGAAAGTACACGTATAAATGAATGCTCAAAATCTGTCAAATTTGATCGATTGAAATCTCTGTTAGGAATAATTTTCCTGGGATAAAATAAGCTTATTCGTAGGTATTCCAGGCCCTTGCTGTATTGAATACTTCTCAAGTCGATAAAAAAAGGAAGTATATTAGAAATGTGAACATATTAAAAGCTCATGCATACATGCTTCTACAATAAATACAAAAAGAGTGCATGCATACCTTCAGAATGATATCTGCAATCGCACATCCAAGTTCTGCATTCGTTTCCAGTCTGTGCTTCTGGTCGTATCCTAATCGAGTGGCTGCTGTACTAAGTAATCCTTCGATCGTAGTGATTTCTCCTTGCTGAGTCTTACAAGGGATTTCAAACTCTATTTCAGGAAATAGCACGGTCGCATAATCGCTTTTGATTACTTGCCTTAAAAAAATTTAAATATTTTTTTGAGAAGATTCGCATCTAAGTGGAAATATGATTTGAATTTCCACTTGCGTTTATATTTGATCCGAATATTTTGCTAAATAGTATTAAAACATAATAAAAACTGTACAAAGAAATACGAAAATATGAATACTTCACATAAAATACAAACCATTTACTAAAATAATACACTTTTAAATTAATGATATTATTCATGATATACTAAGTTAAGCTAGCCATATGTAAAAGTGCTATCTTTGACATGGAATAGTATGATGTCACGAAGAAACAAGTATCAGTTGTAAATATACATATAGCACCTACTCAGCTTCCCTTTTACACTTAAATACAAATAAAAAAATTGAAAACTATTTTAATTGTAAATCATCGCTATTCAATTCAAATTGAAACAAAAAGGAGAGAAAAAAGTGATCCTTAAATCAATTCTGGGCAGCAACATAGATGTCTTAGATTAAACAAGTAAAATTACACTAACCAAAACAAAAATTTAAACAAAAATCAATAATAAATATATTTATCAGATACACAATATATTCTTAGAGGAATGTGCTCTAAATTTCTTTGAAAAAATCAAAGAAAAAAGCCCAATGCAAATTAATAAATAGACACACATTCTCTTTCAATAAATACATTAATACATCAAGAGAGCAGCTTTTCTGCTACATATATTCATATGTAAAAACCTATAAATAAATCACCATTAAATAAAAGAAAGGATCGCACATTTTTAATTTGAATTAATCCCATGTTGGAAACTAGAAACTCAATGAAAATGTAATCCAAGAAGAAAAGAGGCAAACTTGCAAACTATATTATTTTTATTGCGAAAAAATGATGATATTTTCACCTATTTAGGTCTTCAGAAGAGCAAACTTTCAAGTCAAAATGGCAGCCTTGCTCTTGGATTTCTCCGCCAAAAAGTACCTGAAATTATTACAATAAATTTGAATGAATATCACCAATATAGTAAGCTCTATACTTAAACTGAATAATATGGACGTACATATTTTAAAGTCTACCGACGCGAAAACTCTGCTTGTAGGCACATTTCTTTAACGACCAAAATTTTAGAGGAGTGCAGCATCAAAAATGACTAAAGTGGAGACTGCAGATTATTTTGTCAGACAGGCTTGAATGAAGATTTTAGTGGCATAAAATATATACATATAAATATATATTTCAATCTATATGAATAAATTCAATTGTACCCCGAATGTCCTTCACAACTTTCATAATACTATTTACTTAATTGGAAAGCATATAACTTAAATTGATAGAAATATTTTCGGGTGGTACTGTCCGAACTCTCCCAGAGAGTAATTTTACTGACTGGACACTTAATAATAGACAACCGATTTTCATTTTTCGAAACGTCTATACATGTATATATTATGCAAATAAATACAAATTTCAAGTTCTTTAGCAGCTAGGAATTTTAAAGTACGAAGTAATCGACAGCCATCGACTTATCGTGCAATACCTGATTATTTGACCAGCCACAATCATCGCATTCGAAGCTGCTTATAATGACTTCCCGAAAAAAAGGGATTTTAGTAACTAACATCCGAGTCGTTCCTGTTCCTTGACATTGCACACAAAGTGAACCGTGTATTTCGTCCACTCCTGCATTGTCAGCTTCCGCTGAGTCTCCAATAGTTGGAATGGTAAACTTGGCGTTCGCCGAACATTCGGTTTCAAGGTTATTTCTATTTTCCATCTCGAAAGTATTGCCTTCGCTCGTCATCATTAGATTTTAAGACTCGCTCAATGCTTTTTAGTTAAACTGAATATATGATAGCAAGGTTTAGGGCAGGGATGGAATGATCTTCTTTTATTATATTTCTTTTACCGTTTTATAATAAAAGAAGATTTTATAATTTTTGTATGAAATTCTTCTTTTATTAAATTTTTAGTTCTTATCAAAATGGCATGATTAACTGCCATTACAGCGCCGCGTATAGTATAATATTATTACTACTGTTAAATAGTAATAGCGGCAAACCGAGAACGAAACTTATCTATAGCAAATTGATAGCCCTTTATCAAGATTGTATCAACTGAAGATACTAATGCGCTTGATGGAGTTAAGAAACAAGGGAAGCCTGCCGATCCTATTTGGGCATTATTAATGGAGAAAGAGATGGAATACCAAATAGCAGCTGGAAACAATTCATGTTGTAAGTTCTGTAGTGAAAGTGTTTGCCACTGCAATTAAGTTTTTTCAATTCTAACATGTAAAAAGTATAAGAATTTCTTTCAATTGGTGAAAGATACTTCAGTTACTGATTGACCTTTTGCCAGAAACACGAAACACAACAAAGCACAAAAAACTGTGACAAATATGCGTATATTTATCATGTACTAGATGTATTGATAGAGTTGAGATAACTATCAACACAAAAAATATAACCCTACTGACATCTGTGTGATCAATTTACTTGGAATATCACAAATACTTTAATGAGAACTTACTGTAGCTACAAAAATAGAATTAACCCCAATAGAGTTAATCTCTAATACCTCTGGCTTAACAATAAAAAAGTAAAGTCTGAAGTTAAAGCAAATGGCAACATTATAAGTAGGTAATTTTTAACCAAAGACTACATACTCTCCAACCTTAATCTGAATGAAAAAACATATTTGGAAGATACTTTAGCATTGCATTTCTTCACTATGAAAATATCTTTTCAATGTATTGAAAGTTAAAACTTAAAGAAAGCATTTTAGATACGCAGGTCTAATTTTCAGCTTCCAAATCACAAATTTTCCATAGCTCTTCTTCAACGTTGCTACATAAAGCTTAAAAAGGAAGTTGATAAAGAGATCCGACACTGCAAAAATATTTATGTATTACTTTTGACTCTTGGAAAAACATCCTGCATGAACCCATTGCTAACTACATGATTGTTTCTTTCAATAAGTCATACTTTTATAGGGTGTACATACAGCAGAACAGGCTTATGATGTTATTTGGATTACTGCAGATATTGAATGTATTATTAATACTGTTGGCTGCAATACATGTGAAACAGATAGATAATGCAATTGTTTACAAAAAAGCATAAAATTACTAAAAGCCAAGTTTTCTCATCACTTTTTCCATGGATGTGTAAGCCATTGTCTACACTTGCTTGCAAATCACATTTTTTCTTCAAACATACAAAGTGCAACTGGAAAGTCTAAATATCCTGATAGTTACTCTTTTGAGCAAAAGCTAATTTTTGCTTCAAACTGCAAAAATATTGCTTCATTTTTCCAGAATCATCATGCACTGAAATTGAAGCTTGCCAAAGTACAATGAAGCACAGGTACCATCTATTTTTATTAAGTGACAACTCATTTGGATCTATATACCTAAAAAATTCCAAATTTTTTAGAATTTTTTATGTATAGTTATCATGAACACAATAGTCAAGATGCAAGAGGAAATGGACAAGAATTGATGGAGATACGCTGTATTCAATTATTTGTGCTGATAGAAGTAAGGACATTTTATCAACACAACAAATATATATGTAAGCTGATTATTCAAAATATATGATTCTTCTTGAACTTCTACTTATGTGACTCTCCTTGAACTTCTACTGATGTGAATCTCCTTAAATCTAGAATTATACAAATCCTATTGAATTGTATAGTTGCACAATTTTTCTTGGGCTGTACTGCAGTTACAAACAGAATTAGCACTTTAGGAAGTTAATTCCTAACAATAGTCTCTACACTTTTTTTAATAAATTGATGTTGTTTAATCAAACTTGTTTATTCTCATTTATATACAGGTAAATGTTTTGGTCCTGCTAGCATCTACTTGCTGAAGTAGTTTATAGAAATGTTTCACCTTGCTTTAAGCACCCAATGATATTCTCAATGCAATTGTTACCAAGTGTGGTTTCCTCTCAGGACCGAAAAAGGGATATTTATTAGTATGTGAAAGATATGATCGCAAACAATCATTTTTGTTTAACCTTGGAAAGTCCATAACTACTCTGAAACAAATTGAAATGTTTAATACAATATTCCAAAGCAACAATATTCCCCTACCTGATGTTTATCATACATTTGTTTACCTACCTATTTTCAAGAAATGATGTTCAAATATCATTGAAAAATCATAGTTAATCAAGCTAGCATCCAAAAGGTTAAACTGTATTTATAGCAATATTCATGGTACATAGTATTTATTGGATCCTAGATACCTGGGTGGTGCAGTGGATAATGCTCTTCATCAACAACTTGAAGGTTTCATCTTTGCTTTCCTTGATGATAATGAAGCTTCAAGCAATCATATTAAAAATGCAACTTGTATAGAGTGTAATGACTTCATTAAACTAAACACTAGATAAAGATACAGTGCACAAGTAGCTATGTATTTCTATTAAGACATCACACATTGCAAAGGGTGATCTTTGCAACATGCCAAACAACAATACTTGTATTGATATGCAAGTTTTACTTGGGAGCCTAGTCATTGGCCAATAGAGATAGGAATGGCTTAATACAATTCCTAACAGAGTACATAATATTTTGCATTGCTGCATTGTTAGAACAGCAAAAAGTCTTTCCAATATAAAATGCTGGTAAACGGAAGAACTCTAGTTTTACAGTACTAGTAGTCCAAAGCAACATCATGGCCAATTCTTTGAAAAATTGCATTGAAACTATTTTTTATGGTGACTTCAAGTTGTGTATTTGAGAGGAATTTTTCAACATTTGGATTTGTTCATTCCAAGCAATGCAACAAATTAGGCCTTGAGCATGTGAAAATGCATGATTGTATCAAGACCAATGTTAAACAAACGGGGGAAATGATAGAAGTAACAGAAGTCATGTCTAGCAAGGAAGATGAAGAAATTCATACCTAGCAGTCAGGCAACAACTAGATTGTTGATGGTGTGCTTTGAATGATGATTGGATCATTTCTTTTTATTTTACTGTTTATATTTAAGCTTTTGCATCAGCCTTCATGCTGCTCAGCTATTGCCTACTTACTGAGCTTATGACAACTCACTGTGCTTGCTTCCATAATATCAGCATATTTTTACTGCAAGTTTCTTCATTTATAATTGTAGTTGAAGTGATGGATCAGTGGTTGCAATTGAAAAAATACAAAGCTATGCTAATAATAACTCAGTTCCTAACTCAATCCCAAAATAATTCAGGATTCATTTTAACTTTTTTGAAATCCATCTAAGTACCTTATTCTTGTACTTGACTATTTTATTTGTATACTCGGAAAATAAACTTTTCAATGTTTGATTAAGTTCAAATTTAAACTTTTACTTAAAGTTGATTGATAATTACCAATCCTTTTTGAGGTATTAAATTTGAATTTGAACTTTGGTTGAACTCTGATTTGAGAATTTTGTTTATTATTAAATTTAATTTTTCTCTTTGATCCTTATTCAAAATTAATTGCTTTCCAAAGCAATAATTTGATACCCAAGTCCACCCCCAAGCACTTTAGCCTTCCTTTTCATCTTTTTTAAATCCAGTAAGTGCTACTGTTATTATGCCATGCTTACCATTGCTTTAAAAGATCTTTGTCTTTTATCTTTTAATAGCAATTTAGTGTAAGATCTAGGTTTGAAAAACTTATTCTTTATCCATCCTTGGTTTAGGGTCTCCCATAAATCCCAAAATTACAACAAATCCTAACACACTAGTAGGACCGTTGTAAAATCATTGACAAAACTTCAACAGATCTAGCAGTTTTCCTACATAATATTGCTTTGCACAGATCCGAAAATTGTTTCAAATCCAAGTCTGTATACAGGATTTGCAGTAAAAATTGTAAACAAATCCGAACCCAACTCCTGGATTCTTTTACAAAATTTGATCTGATCTAACTCTAAACGCAGTATTTTATTGCGGAAAATATGAACAAATCCAAATTTGAATACAGGAATTGTCCACATGCATCCCAATGCAAACCAGAGAAAAAAAGGAAATAATAAAAAAAAAATTTTGACGAAAAAGTTTTATTAGAAGGTGAATCTAAGTCCAGGATATTGCTAAAGCAAAAGAAGTTAGAATCTACAAAAAGGATGTGGACTCGAATCTAAATTAATATCTAAGTTGCATCAGTTTAAAGACCTGCAAAAAATACTGTAATTATAATACCTTGGGGAGTGATAGAGTCATGTGCAAATTTATTAAAACATATTTGAAATCAAATGAAGTTTGAGCATAAAATAATTGAACCAATAATCAGTACTCTTTCAAATGTCTTAATTGTGGTATAGATTACAAAGTGTAACTCTTGATTCAATGGAAAACAAATTGAAATAGTATTGATGCTCATGGAAAAAGTGGACTTGATTGAAAAAATTTACAACCTAACTTGTGCTTGTAAAACAGTGCATAATTACCTCTTCAATGTTGGACATTGTTTTACAAAACATTTCCTGCATATCTTAGGCTAGCCCACAAAAAACTGCAATAGTCTAATCCACAAGAAAGAGTTGCTGAAATAAAATAAGAGTGTACCTATGATTATTTGCCTATAGCCCCACCATTTTTCTAATACATTTGTCGACAAGCCAGCGGGAAATGAATATATTTAGTTAATATTATGAACTACATTTTCCATACTCCCAATTCTCGTTGATCATTCATCATTACGAAGTACCTAATGATTTTGAAAGATTTACAAAATCAGAAATTGTTAATGGTTACATATGGCGCTTGCACTGATTTATTAAATCGAACATTAAAATTTTGCAAATAGTCAATTTGCTTTGATGATGAATATGCAATTCAATTTTTACTATGTAATATAGAACATATCATAAAATCAACAAGTAGCTAATAGTGAATTAGCGTATATCTAGCATATATACTATCTTAGCAAGCGGCAGGAGTAAATATTTTCTGCATTTATTGTGCAAGGTTTAAGTTAGCATGTTCTTAATAGATACTGCACAGTGCAATGATAGAATGAATTTATAGGACATATATAATTCATTTTTAAATCTAATTGAATCAAAAAGTTCATATCAACAATATACAGTTATATAGTTCATTTGCTAGTATAGTAAACATTTGTAAATATGCATGAATAGTTGTATGAATTTGGATGGAATTTACTTATTTTCCTGGAAGAGTTTAAGACACATGAAAAGAGTACACAATTATAATATGATCGAAAAATTGCAAACAATAAATGCGATATATTGAAATAATAAACCAAAGGTACTAAAATGGATAATTTTTATTTGCAAGTAAGAAATATGTATTTAATAATATGAAGTTTAGTTGGTTATAAATATTGAATATTGGTAGCAACACAGTATGTTCAATATAAGCTAGAAAAGTACAATTTGATACTCATACAAATAATCACAAAAATAACACTATTTATATAGTCGGCGCAAATTGAGAATAAAATCATATTGATATAATCTGTCTACAAGACACCTTCAGTTCAGCTTGCAAATAACATGAACAATCTATAAGCGTCATTTCAGCGTACGGAACAAGTGACAAACCATGCACAGCACTATTATAAGAATGCTCGAACTCTGCTCCTTGCAAATATTTAAAACATTGCTGCATCGCAAGAGCATATAATATATATGTGCTCGGGAAGTAATATTTCCCCCTCTTGAATACAAAATTTATGGTAATATGGCGTCACACACCAATCTGTTACAAATGCCAAAAACTGCTCATTATCCATAATAGTTCAGCGCTTTCATAAACGAGTATCACGTTCAAAATGTAACCGACATATTAACCTAACCTTCTTACTACTAATCTATCGAAAGGGGCCAAGAACATGTCGGGTGTCAGAATTGTACGTATTACGAAAACAGCCCACATTCTCTTTAAAAGCGGTGGCATAAGGACTTAAACTTTCAGGAGTGCTGAATGAGCTTCCATTTAATATTAATTTTCTTCCATCCATTTCCGAGCACAGCGGAGCCATATGATACAAAAAACTAGGATTACCACGAACAATGTTTGATTGAGGTATTGGAACGAATACAGTTTGTTGAGGTGGTACATTCTTAAGTACCACTGGTTTCAAAATATCATTCGTTGCAGGAGATGAAGCTATTCTCGGAGAAGCTAGAAAACTGTTTTCAGAGTTTCTGGAGTACGATCGAGGTTGAATATTTGTCATTGAGAGATGATGAGAGTGATCACGGCCACTAAGACAATGGGCGCAATCCAATCTAGGCACTTCTCCAGGCTCACAAGTGGATAATTTGGGCATTGGCACGTCATTAGGAGTAAGTTCCTTCAATCGGACAAAAAAAAGTATTATATGAAAGATTGAACAAAATATATTGAAAATTTATCTTTAAAATGAATTAACACATCCACACGAAATAATTATAATAAGCATTAGAGTAATTCAGAAAAGAAATAATATTTTATCTAGGATTAGATAAAAAGAACAATTTCAACATAAAATATAAATTAATTTTGATTACAAAATTTAGATCTTTAGGAAAACATTAATTATAAGTTTAGATTTTAAGATGTTGCCATAAGTTCAGTACCTTCCCATTCGCAAGCTCCTGAAATATTGGCAAATGTACAGGAGGTATAGGAGGCATTCCATTTGCAGCAGTATCTGTGGAAAGACCCTTATCACTTAATACACTCTCTACCAAGGAATACCAAAGGTGATATACAGCTGATGCAGATGCATCTCCAATTTTAATCGCTTCAGCCATATCACTACTAAGTTCATAAGTGGCTTCACATGGGGGAAGTTCGCTTGGGACCCCATCATCAACTACAAATTGACCTTCTAAGTCACGCTGGACATGCTGAGAAATAAAAAATGTACACTTAGATGCCGAACAAAAAAATTAGCACATCACTACTCATTTGATTCTATTGATAGAGGGAACTAATAATTATATCAAACGGAAATCTTACCGGCCAAAAAAAGAAATCCTTGTTTTCAGACAAGCCAGACATTCCAAGCATAGGTGGAACATTCATGCCGTGAGAGTTTTCATCATTAAAGAATTTTCGGTTTTCAAAATTTGGCGTACTGAATAAAGATTCACTAGTTTCAAAACTTCTATTTTCACTATCTATTGAAGGTGAACTTTGTCTAAGGAAATCGCCACTTAGATCAGGCAATACTCCTGAATTGTGGGCACGAAGTCGTGGGTCGTGCAAAAACACACACCGAGATTGATATGGACAGCTTCCAGTGGCAACCCATGTCTGAAAAAAATATATTGATAAGCGCATCAACAATAATAAGAAAATATATTGTCGTAAAAAATAGCTCACCATACAAGGATAGGATCTGAACTTCGCAGCATTTGGGATTCTACCAGCTCTCTCCCTTTATTATAAATAAAATAAAATAATTAATCTTTCTGGTTAAGATGTAAAAGAATGCATATAATTAAAGATGCTTATGAGATAAACACAGCGAAACGCATCTTACATCTCATTCAACGTCTGGATCTTTAACTCGTGGATTCCATGGGCAAATGCACATTTTTCTGTAGATAAGAAATCGTGTTCAATTTAAGATAATTCAATTAAGATAATCGAGTACTGAGTTTATTCATAAAGTAAACTTATCACCTCCATAAGGGCACGTCCCAGTCTGCCAGTTGCGACAAATCTCCGTCTGCACACAAGAAAAAATTTATTCGAGGTACAGAATTTCCATTAATGAAATGACCTTTCTTACTTTTCTGTTAGCATCAATAATGCCTGGGCTGCTGGATTTTGCGCCACGACAAATATTTCGAGGCGCAGTAATACATTGCCGTCGAACCCTCTTTCCTCCACACTGGAAAAATTTCAATTGCTAATCAATAAGCAATCATAGGGAATCATTCAGCTTCGTAATCAGATAACAGGATGCATAATGATTTTTAAATTGTCTCTGAACATCGTGGATGTTAATTTCCTCCATCAAAGATATTGACTCACAGGAAAAATTTCCACTGCATATGGCATCTATTTCTTGCTATCTTGCGGAAGCAGAGAGACGATTTAATAATGATGGAAAGAAATGACGCTTTCAGTTGCCAATCTATCAGGCTGACGACGTCAATTTGTGACCATGGTTCAAATTCAGAGTGAGAATTTAACAAAAAATGGTAATTGTTCTATGTCGACTCGCCAACTTTTCACAAATCATTAAATCAAAGATATCCCGAGAAAAAATCGAATTCAATGTTCGAAATTAAAAACTTTCCTTTATTTCCACTGACGATCAACATTCTTAACCAATGAAAAGGAAAATCGAAGAAACAGAGAAAATTCCTCAAATGCTCAACAGTTTAATATCCCAAGAAGTATATTAATATGTGCTTGCGGCAATTTTTAAATTTCACTTACCAGGCCTTGACCACAAAAAAGCAATTATTACCGCATAATAATATTTCTTTATCTAAAAGGACAGTGTTTACGTAACTTAGTCATTGCCTTGGAATATCACATACGTGGATGCGATTAGCTTGAAGTTAGAACAAAGTACTTTTGTCCGTCTGTAAGTTCAATTGATTCTCAATAAAAATGTACGCTTCTTCTTGAGTTCAGCATTTTGCTGACGTACAAGTAACGTGATGCCTTTAAAAATGGATTTTTTTTGTATTTTACCAACGGATAATATAATATCTCTGATTCTTAACTACCAACGAAGAAGCCCACAGTACTGGTCCACTGTTGCCGTCACAGTAAAGTGCAGCTCTTGAGTAAAAGATGGTATATCAACTTAAATCGAATTTGAATGAATTCAGGATTTTAGTGCATTTTCAGCAGTTCGTCAACTTCGATAATGCCAGATACTACCTTAATAGTAATTTAAATGGCCAATTCTACTGATACATTTTGTAAAATTAATACATTTTGTAAAATTTATAATTTTTGTTGCATCTCTTACCAAGTATTCTGACTTCAACAGAGAAAATGTTACATTCTGGCAGGAGGAAATCACATTATTTCATGCAAATCAAGATTTGAAAAAAATCAACATTTGAATTAAAAAAGCTTTAATGTATTTTACTCATCATTTATACAAAGGTTTACTTTTAGGTCTTTGCAAGATGGATCAGATGATAAACTAGCTTGAGCCTGTAAAAAATCTTTTCAGCTTAAATTTCAATTGGCTTGGATAAATTTGTAGAAATGAATTCCAGATTCGAATTTCAGCTTTTCCAAAAGAATCAAATTCCAGTTTGTCCCTATTTTCAACTCTAAACTTGATCTGAACGTGAACACTCTTTTATCATTTTGTAACACTTTTTTTCCTTTTTTCTCTGATTCAAATACAGATTTGAATGACCGATTTCTTATTCTATTTTGGATATGTTCATATTTTTAAACTTAATTGTGGATTTGAAGTTGAGTATATTCATATTTGTGAACAAATCCAGGGTTTGGAATTTACATTTTTTAGATTCAAGTTCAAATCCACCCAGAACTTTCAAATAAACCAATTGCATTAAATAAAAGATACACTTATGAGGTTCCTTCTATTCATATAAAGTCATTTTTTTGCACTATTATACAAGTTAAGCTTACAGTAATATATCATCTTGGAAAGCTTGTTTCAAAAAATCAAATCACTTTTTAGCCATAAAAAAGATAGATTTCTTAACCATTGGATAATTAAAAATTCTTAAGTTCTGAGCTGTAGACCAGTGTATCCTGACATAATCAAATTTATTTCATAGTTGATTTTAAATTTGTTGCTACAACTTGGTAAGGTGAAATCCCAAATAATGAGTAAAATGATTGCATCCTGCCATAAACCAGTGAAAAAAGTGTGATAAACATTGTTACTTCAAATGAATTTATCCATTTCAATTTATTATTAGATGACTTAGGATAATGAAGTCAGAATTTAAGTGTATTATTCATTGGTTCAATTGCTTACACAGTACAAACTGTAATAAGATACTAATAAATTGATTAATGGCAACAGTAATTGGCCAATAAATGTTTATTGAAAAATTCTGCAATTTTACAAATTAGTCATAGATGACACAACTAAAAAATAACATGTACATGTAAACAATATTGTACTGAATATACACTTCATTGCATGTTCACTAAAATAAGTCATTCATTTCAAAAGTGCTACATAAATTCAAGTGTTTAACTTGTAGGAAATTCTCAAAAATTAAGTTTAGAATTGCTGCAGTAATTAATTAGTATCAATTCATATTTTGGTTCATATTTATTTATTTTCAATTGCAACTAGTTGTGTTTTAAATATAAGCATGATAAAACCTCAGTAATTGTTTTTTTGAAATGCTATTTAGTTAACTGTTATTTGGCACACAGGTAGACAAATTAAGTATTTTAAAGCTATTAGCAGGCAGCTGCTTTTGTGCAAAATATTGACATATTCTAAATACTCAGCAAAATTATGTAGTTTTCTGCTGGTCCATTTAATGATGACTGTGACTGATATGAGTAAAGATTAGCAACTAAGTGTTAGGAATCACTAGGTTAAAGACTATGCGTGTAACCAGTAATAAGCCCAACCAGAAACCCAATGAAAGCACACACCGCCAATAATATGTTAATCCCTATTCATGTGTTACCAAAAGTGAATCTTGTCAACATAATACTACTTAAAAGCATATGCATATGAGAACATACTTATGAGAACACACTAATGAGAACACTCTTTAAGAGAACATACTTTACAAGACTGCACATATAAGACGAATTAAGTCCATAGAATCACAGCTTCATAACAAATCACAGCAAAACAGATCAGATCCTGATACTAAGTACAGTGACCAGCTTTTTAACTGTATTAAAAAGAAAGAGGACAAAGCATATTTTTCACAGTCTATGAAGTATCAAAAACGACTGATTTTAGGATGGAAAACACTATACAAGTGCAGTTTAGCCAATAGCAAGTAGTGAAATCAAGAAATGATAAAATAAAACATTTTGTTCCTAAAAATTTATTTTAAAAAGCATTTTTTAGGTTATTAGATGTTGCATGTATCCAATCAAATGGTAATTGAGAAGTTTATCCTCATTTAACATATTTGTTAAAACTTGGCAGTTTTAAACATAAATTTTATTTTAAATGCAATAAAAAATTCCTAGAAAAGAAAAAATATGAAACTCAGGGTAGAATAAATTGTTTCAGTGCCATATCTATTATTACATCATATGCATGAGTACAATTACAATGCAGTTGATGTAATTTTAAGTTCCATACAGTTTTTGAATCCATAAAGATGTAATCTAATTTCCTTCACATTGAACTGAAATAATCTTGCTTTATCAAAATAAATCTAATTTTATGAGTACATTGCTTCTGACTATTGCAGAGAAGTCTAAAGTTGTAAATGTTCAGTAAAATATAAAAAAATAAAGCATTGTACAAGAGTAACTATTGCACAGAAAGTATGAATCTAACTAAGTTGCCTCATAACTTGTATTGTGCATGGCATGATATTTATATGTCCAGCACACCTAGTATCACTTATGCTGCAGAGCATACATTCAATGTAGGATAAAGATAAACCAAATAAAGTGAGAATGATGTAAGAGGAGGAGCACTATGTGGTATGGCTTTGGACAAAATTGATAGAAACCAAAGGACTGTGTGTAGACATTATGTAATAAGAAAATAATCGAGTACCATTTTATAACTCAGTGGACAGGTGAGTGAGTGAAAGTCTAGTAGTTTGAAAGGCAATTACCACTTTGATTATTTAGAAGTGAGACAAGGTAAAAACCTGGTGCAATTAATGAAGGAAGAATGTGTAGGTTGTGCTTTACCTATTAAAGATTAACTACAGATTAGATAACCAGATGTTTACATTTCAGAGAGGATAGCTAATAGCACTTGATGCAAGTGGCTATATTTTTGAGACAGCTCTGCATGGCTAAAAATGTGACATACACACCTAAAATAATTATTGTCTAGTTACCAAAGTGAATGAATAACAGAACAACAGGTGATAACAACAAAAGGATCTGAAAATATGTACAGATTTTTTATCCAGTTGGATGAGTAGCTTAATGCTAACAGATACGGCTAGGAGAATACCTTGGAAAATATCTAAGAATTCTCTAAATTGCAAATGTTGCCTTGGAACGATTATTCCCTGAAAAGTGCCATGTAATTATTCAAATCAATTTTACAGCATAGAGAACTGATACAAGTGCTAAAGACAAGATAGAACAATGCAATGGCAGAGATTATGCAAGTATATTAGTAATCACAGTTTATGTTGCTGAAAGTGATTTACTTTCATCAACAAATAAACAAACTCACAACTTTGACCAATCAAACAGAAACCAGAGGCCCCCGCATGCCTTCAGCTAATCACAATTCCCAAAGAACAAGAATTAGCACCAAAACTGAATGTTGTTACTGTAGAAAAAAATCAGTTCCCATCAAGAATTTGAAAAGTTGGCATTGGAGATATACTTAAGAACACAACAAATATGAAAGCAAGATATATACATATACATATATATATATATATATATATATATATATATATATACATATCTAATGGCAATAAACTGTACCCAGGTAGGTAGAGTTCAATGATAGTTGCTAGCATGCTTAAATACCCTACTGTGCCCTGGACATAGAGGGAAATCAGCTTTAAAAAGTAGCTAGCATATTTGGCTGCATGATTACATATTGGTGATTAGCTAGACACTTAACACGTCCCTCAAATCCTGCTTAGTGATGAGTTCAGTGTAAGTGGCACATGAGGGAACCCATAAATGTTTGATTGAGATTGAGTGTAGAATTCATGATTTACTATGGTGCAAGGAACAACAGAAGACACTGAGTTCCTATGAAAACATGAATTAATACGGAGTAAAGCTCAAGAGAAGTCTTGATGCTATAGAGCAAAGTGTTTAAATAAGATGGCTTCACGTATAAAATTGAATGCATGAGGAAGAGCAAATACTCAAACAAGAAGCTTCATGATATATTGCAGAGCATGTAAGAAATGACTGAACAAAACCTAGGGAGGATTGATGAGCTGCAGCTCATCTTGAATGAGCAAAACAAAACTTGGAAGAGTGTATAATAGCTCCATGGAAAAACGGAGACTCGATAGAGCATAATAAGGCTCTGTTGAGAGCAATAAGGCTTAATAAAACTATATGTAGCTCAACAAAGCACAATATGACTTGATGGAAAAAGTAAAATTGGCTTAGTAAATGCAAGTAGCTAGGCAGAATAAATAACTGTTTCACAGGGTACGAGAAGACTTGATAAAGAGTCTCAATAAAGTGCATCAAGAGAATTAAGATTGGATAACAGAAGAAAAGTAAATTTGGCAAAGATGACATTTATTATCAATTCTATAGCTACTGCAGACCAAACGCAAATGACTAAGGCTCTGTAGGCAAGTTAGTAATGCAAAATTTTAAGTACTTTTACAAGAATGTTTGTAGTGCAAAAAACAAGATAAACTGTATGCACCATTCTATGATGCTCAGATGAGTGTATTGTAGATGATGAAAATTTATAGATAGTGCAAACACGTGCCATTAAAACAAGAACAAAAATAAACATGATATCTTTTATTTAGTAAGACTGAGTACATCATGAATCAGTTTTACTTTCTGTTGCAAGTGCTGTCTAGATAAGATACAGTTGCTGCATGTAGTTGTACTGCAAGAAAATATAAGTTAAATCAAACAATGTGTGATCACACTTGTAATTTATAATTTATATTCATAGTTTTTGCTTTTTGCCACATGTATTGTTAATTAAGACTGCATCACTTCAAATCCTCTTCTTGCTTCAACCAAACAATGACAGTTGATCAATAACTATATTTATTTTAAAAGTATGGACCATGATTAATATTTTTTTTAACCCTAGATTTTTCACTTTTATTATATAAAAAATTTTTTAGCTTGATCAAGTGCATTTGCTAATTATTTTGCATCTTGCATCACCATGATGTGCATGGTGTATCTGACATGCTCATTACTCAGATTGATTTTTTACTCCAACAATCCATCTATTTTATTCTCTACTATCATGATTCCAAGTTGCCACTTAATCAATTCGGTTTTTCCACCAGTCTTGCTACTGTTTTTAGACTGCACAAGTGAGCTTTAATTTGTATTGTTACTTGTATATTGCCTACTTGGTTACTGTAAGCTTAATTCTTTTATCATACCATGCATGGATAAAAATATTCTAGGATTGCTCACAATTTACAGATATCACTGCAGGCAATTCTTGACTTCTGTACATAAAACTATTATTTTAGTCTTGGCATTTTGCATATTGTCAACCTGGACTTTTAATGGTACAGAAACTATTTTGCATTTTTTTGTCCAATTAACGCATTGGCAATCTCACCTTTACACAGATTACTACAAGTGCTTTCAGAGCTCTGAGCCATCCTCTTTAAATAGCTGTGAAGTAAGTTATATTCGTATTTCATCATACAAGTACAGGTTTCTGAACCTTTCCACAATATTTTGATATAATAAGATGGATTTCGTTTTTGTGTTGATAAATTCATTTTTTTATTAGCCATTGAGGCTATTTGAGCATAGTGTTTTTGAGTAGGTCCAACAATGTGCACTATTCGGAAACGTGAATAGTCGCTGAAATAATATGTAGTTCACATTTGTCTAATGTATGCAAAACTTTTTTTCTCATTCTGGCTAAACACAATGGATTGTTATTTGTTACCATATTCATTACCATTAGCATTTATTGTTACTTGAGATAGTGTAATTTAGTCTTGTATCCAGTAATAGTGATGTAGCTGTAACACTCCAGTTACATTTAAGTCAAAGTTTTATTCATAGTAGCAATGTCAGAAATGAATTTATTCAAGAATAGTAATGCTGTTGTAAATTCCATCTAGCAAGGTTCCCAGTTATAGACATATTCCATTCAAGATATTTTATAAAGAGGTGTTAACTGCATTCATACGTTATGTACTGTTTTAATAATTTTACTGAATAAAAGTAAGTTTTGTTGCTTAAATTATGCAACCAATGAAAAGGTTTAAAATATCACTACATTCAACAGATTTGGCGCAATAAAATACTGAATTTTCTAATGTGAATGTTTCAGTTGAATATAGTATTTCTATCAGCAGGCAGTTAGCCTACATACTCAATTGCAGTCTTCGAAATATGTGAGCATCATTTAACTTCAATTGTATTTTGAGAAACGTGATGTTCCATAATCTGATTCTAATGGTTATTTCAAATGCTTTTGTAAACATATCTGATCAGAAATATCAACGTACACCAGCAAAGAGAGGACAGTGGAATATGATGGTATCAAGTTACAGAATATGTCATTTAGCAGACCATCGATTTATAGAATATCGCCTCATTTGTAGTCTAATATAATTTAGATGGGCAAATTTGAATGATTTATTTGTTGTCATTCAATTTAGATACCTTAAAGTTTTAAAATACAATGAATCACTATTATACAGATGAAATTCAGACCTTTCGGACTTTTGTAAATACAAAAAAATATCAATTTTGGAATAAAATTAAGAAATATGCCATTATTTCAATAATTTCATCAATGTTTATTTCGTTAGTCTTTTTTCATATTTATGCATAATTAGAAAATATATGCCTACCAAGACACAAATAGATTGAAAAGTACATTTACCACATATTTAAAGAAAGTAATAAGACTCATGCTTTCTAATCGGGTTACTGATAACATTCCCAAAATTGAATACCCACGCTCCAAGTACAAATTCAACAAATCGCTGCATATTTTACAACATTAATATCAAATCAGCATTAGGAAATATCATCAAAAGCTTGAAAAAATATCATAGAAGAGTAGAAAAATGTTTATTTGATTGATTTAATGTTTATTGGTTATGTACAACCGATCGATGCAGATGTGCTAATTTCCAGCAACCCTTAATGTCAGTCCATACACGCGTTTCCTCTACCTTACTCTGACCATCATCATGGCGCAAATAGCTAATAACTGCTGTGGTACCCATCACCTTCAAAAAGTCACGAGAACATACTATTTACAAAAGATGTACAAAAAGGTCATACAAATACAAGAGAAAATATCATTAATATACTGAGAACATTACTCACAAGCCACCAATTAAAATGCACATATAGCAAAATTCTGTTCTTAATTCATATAGAAGATAGAACCATATCCTTTCAAGAAAAAATTTGCAACATAGTAATTGTACTGACTTTCAGTAAAAAAAATCCTATTATTCTTTTTGCCAAAATTTCAATCAACTTAAACAAACGAATAAGCTTAGCTAATAATCGAATTGAACAAAAAATGAGGTTGAAATGGCTGACATGTGAATAGTTAAAGAGCATAATTCAAACACTATTTTATTACAGCAATTATTCCCTCTTCAAATTGTTCACTATTAGTAGATCAATTTTAAAATGTTCGTTTGTACGTCATTATCCATAGTAAGCTCCCATTCAAACAACTTGTGTTGCTAAGGCAATAATCATTTCAACTACACCTTTGAACGGACATTGCTCAATTCGTAACTACCGATACACCCCCAGAGCTCAATATCTTCAGGCGATTTTGATTCGATGGTGTCATGTTTTTCATGTCTTAGGCCTAGCTTCTCTCCTATCCCAGTGGCTCCAGGACTACAAAATTCTCGGTAAGCTTCTTGATTATTTGATAATGCTGCCTAGTAAAAAAAATTTACATAGTAACTTTGGATATAACGAATTCACTTTCAGTACAAAGTAAGCTATACTGAAAGCAAAAAGTAAAAGATTCATCGGAATATAAAAAGAAGAGGAAAATAATTTATTTTAAGAGCAATATTTTTAATATTTGTGCTCAAATTGCGATTAATCCTGTTCGCACAAACCAGATGATTTGGAGTTAAATCAAATATATAAGTATTTATTAATACTAAACATTTTAGTCGTGTAACAGTGTTCTTATTAACAATGATGTAAATATGCGCTTACTTCAATTTGTGCGCGAGTGCAAGCCAACAGTTCCCGCTGAATTGCACCCAATAAGGCAGCTCTAGTATGATTCAGAACTGTATCCACATCCGCTGATCCGTCAACACAACTTGCAAGACCACGTTCCTACAAGCATCACAACTTAAAACAGTGAAATAAAAATAAACACAACTGGCTGATTGACTTTTGTGTAACATTAAGTAAGGCAATATCATCAGCTACAAAAATTTTCTTTTCTCAGCAAACCAATCAAGCTAAGCAATTGCTTTTCTTGCAAGACATCCCCATTGCATAGATTAAAACAAAAAAAAGAATGGCTATGAAGAAAGCAATTTGATGGTATCATTATCTTGAACAAAGCCGCAGTAATCTGCTTCCTTAAAGCATACACGATGGCCCTATTAAAGCAGCCAAAATTTAAAAAAGAATAACTGCTAGACGAGAACAATTTCATGCCCATTTATTGGACTCTAATAATGGCTGTGAAAAAAATTTTAATGTCGTAAAAGAATGAATATGATGTAGATAATCTACCCGTTTATAGCACATAGATACTATGTTTAGAGAAAGAAATGAAGTTAACTTTCAAAGTCTCTAGCAAAATGATTTCAGTTTAAATATGGATTGTGGTCTTAATTTACAAATTTTAGCATTAACTTGGGACCAAAGTTATGCTGTCGCTTTTAAAAACGGCATGATTCAATTTTTTATTCAAATTTATCGGTTTGAATTTCAAAATTACGGGTCTTAAGCAAGCAATCTGTAAATATGAATAAATGTCTACACTTAAATTGACTCATAAAAAACCCGAGTCCAATTCATCAACTAATCTACCTGAAAGTGATGCACGATCGGAAGTGTAGTCTCTGTAAACGTTTTAAATCGCTTTCGAGCAGTTTCCAAATTGTCATCGGAACGTCCACTTTGTAACCCTCGTCGCAGCAATCGAGCTTCCAAAATCGTTTCGGGAACATCCAAGAACAGAACACAAGAAACCTAACAGTTTAATTTTATTTTTAACAATATAATTTTTATCTAATATATGGATGAAAATTTCAAAATCAGTCTGCATGATCTAGAGCTGCGCAGTAAAAAATACGTAAGTTGAATAATTTGATTTCGCAATTACATCATTTGGGGCACAAAAAAATAGAGTAATTCATTATATTCGAAAATCTGAAGCTGAACTTGGCGCAACATGATATTTGTTCATTCGTTATAAGTGAAAATTCGTTGTATCCGAAGTTTGCTGCAGTCAGAAAGACTCATTTTAATTCAGCTTTTTCATTAACAGCCGAAATCTATTATCCTTTTTACCTCAATTTCATCCCCAATAATGCGCTCCCACCCTTCCAAATTATCTCTGTTTCGGGGAAATCCATCTATTAAAAACCGCTTAGCGCCACTCTCTGACATTGCCTTCTTAAGCAAGCCCAATGATAATTCAACAGGAACTTAAAGATAAAAACAATTTTGATAAGTCTAACGTGAAATACTGATACTTACAATTAAATCAATCATTAAAATTATTCATTAACTTCAACTTTTTTTTCATAAACTCTGTAATCGATAGAATAATTTTCAAAAAACAAATCGCATTAATAAAATTATGCTAGTCCATTGCAATCTATTTAAACTATGAGTAGATAATTCTGAATATTTAAAAAAAATCCTTAGAACAATATTTTGATATAAAGCATTCTGATTCATTTTTTGCATGATTTAGGCACATTATTAATTTCTTTGCGCTTGAAAAATTTATACCGAAATGTAATATGATGAGAAAAAAATTCTTTGAGCAGTATAGATTTATTAGTTTATTTTTACTTAAGCAATTACTTTGGTAATGTTATTCATTGATATTGTATGACAAGCAAAAGTATTTTGTATGTCCAAAGGTTTGAAATACAGTAATTCGGCCACAGAAACAAATTTATTTTATTCAACAGAGCATTTACCATGATTCAAGTAGATGAAAACTGTAAGCCCACTTTTAAATAGCTACAATTACATATATCTATAAATATAGTACACTAAATTGATATTTCTGTAAAATATTTCAGAAAAAGTATATTGCAAACAATGTCATTATATTCATTAATATTCATTTACTTATGGACACAAGTCGACCTTCGGCTCTGATTACGTATTTAACCGGATATATCTATGATTGTAGGCAGCCATGAAATAGTTAGTCATGTAGTTTCTAACATTCATAAACATATTTTTTCTGAGTATTTAATTAAATTGATACTTAAAAATATGTATATTGTAATATTGATGTACAGTTACCATACTACTAATCTCTACAGAACTCAACATTGATTTACTCCACGTGCATGTATGTATGTATGTATATATACTGCACCTTTTACCTATTCGCCCTTCCTTCAGATACTCTTCAAGCAATGCGCCCTCAGCCGAATTGCTCTCCCTAGCTTTGCGAAGCAGCTCACCCGCGCTTAAATGAACATACCTAGCAATGCCACAACAAAAACTTAAATAATAGTTCAATGATTAGGAGAAAGTCTATAAAAAAAGGTATAATACATATATATATATACATATATATTTATCGCATGTTAAGATAGTTGTTGCTAAAGTACAGAGGGGCCAAGACAGCAGTGAGGAAAATTGGAAAAGAAGGCATGATATTATAGACTGAGATATACAACTTTACTTCATACTCTAGAAACTTATTTTGTAGCTACATATTCAAGATAATAGCTAGAGATATTTTGACACTGTTAACAAAATAGTTTTTTCTGACAATATTATAATTTTTATATTTCTTTACATCATCTTTTATTTTTATCCAATTTTTTTGACAAGCTCACCCAAATTTTTACGTGTTTTTTAAAATATTCATTTAAAACTAGAATGATTAATGAAAAAAAGCTAATAAGGATGTATAAAAGTAAAAGGCAAAATTGATTCTTTCAAGGTCATGTTTATCAAGTACTTCTTTATGCATGTACATTATTAAATTATTTTTACGCTAAGCGGTTTTTCACAATTACCCGAATTCCTTCGACAGGCATTCGCACTGTGTTCCTTTGCCTGATCCTGGCCCGCCCAACACAAAAATAACAGACGGTTTTATTGGACTGGACCCTCTAAAAGAATTATCATAATCATCACTTCTTGAAGAACAAAGAACTTTTTGTGCAATGTCAGTCTGTTTTATAAGGGAACCAAATAACTTTTTTTCCCCCCCTGGACCTGCAATAGCAACCAGAATTTCAGTTATGTTATTGATAGATACTGCTTTTAGGAAAAGATTATTTCTTGACAATTAATAGATAGGATAGAGTATACAGGAAGAATAAGTTATACACCGCTAAAAATAATAGAGGTTCTCAAATAATATAAATTTAAAAACTTCTTACATATAAACAGTGTTAATGTTGTGAAATGGAAACAGAAATATCAATTTACTACTATTTGCCCATCTGAAAGATGATTTACCCACTCTCTTTCGCAATAGGATGAGTGTGATAGCATGCGTATAGTTATGCATGATGTCGACAGTCTGTATGTAAACTTTAAATGCGTATTTCTATATGATGATACTAGCTAAATATATATATATAGATAAGACAACTGAATATGAAATTCAAAACAATAATTATACTTTAAAAAGATGACTTAGAATACTATTACAAGAATATAAAAACTAATTATTTCTTTGTCTAAGATACTTTATATAAGTTCTCCATTCAATTCAACTTTACGATTCGACTTCTCTATTTTATTAATGAAGTTCAAGGTGAAATTATTGGAAAGGTTCTTATTTCACCTTAGTGATGGGTTTAAGGGCAAGCAATACTGACAAATATATTTTTATGCTGAAAAATTGCACGCAATTCATGTACGTGAATTACCAATATATGATGCAGTATGCTGCAAGCCAGCACTTGTTAAATGATTGACAGAAAGGTACTAAGCAGAAAAAAATGAAAAAATGAAATTTATTTGTCAACCTGTTGTTGCACAACGGACGAATGATACACTCAATGGCGTTCGATTTAAAGCACTAACAACAAATAAAGCTGCGGCAGCTTTCCTCATTGACAAATATATGGCGGACACTCCTGAGAGAAATATATTAATATAGAAAATGCGTTTTGACCAAGCATGGCGTTAGGCGCTGGATATATTCCACCTTGCGCCTTTTCACTCTTGCATCGCCACAGTGTTTATGACCATCCAATGACTGGCCAGAAAGGTTCTCTCATCGGTTTTTTGGCGTGTAAACCCCAAGTGCAAAAAAAAAGTCTATGTAGACTTCTGGTAAAAAGAGGTACACTACTTCAACTTTTTTGTGGTCCTCATGAACTAAACGAAATTCTTGACATGGCACTCGGCAACTATGACGCTACTATAATCCACTCTATATAACAGTATGCAAAGGCAAAGGTACGTCATGCGGTTCAATTTTACAAAAGTTGGTGATTCTGACGATAATGAAAATGTATGGGGAGAAGTGCAATGTAATACAATGTGACTAAGGGGCAAAGTTAGAACAGCTCACTAGTCCCCTTAACAACAGATGTAGAAAGTCTCCCAAACCCTGTAGCTAGAAACATTGCCTCCTGTGCAGGAAGAAGTAAGATTTGGACCTGTTGATTCTGTTATTGGCTCTGTTTAAAAGAAGAAGCAGTATCCATGACAGCAAAGCTACATGGGACATTGGTAATGTTCATATACTTCAAAACTAATCACAATTGTGCGTATATAGTATTCAATGCTTTCACTTCCAACAGTATATGCTGAGTTACACTAGTTTTTACATCATTGTTATCACATTGTATCAATAAGCTTCATTATAGAACTGTATAAAAGAAATTTATTGACTTGAAAAAACCATACTCTATTCTCTCAATGACCACTTGAAGGCTATCAAAGCTCATATTTGGCAAGGTTTATATATAGGTCTCTATTTTTGTTGAGCTGGAGTCTTGTATGAGATTAAAGGCATGATGGGAATCTTGAGGATAACCAAAGAGAGCACATAGCTACATCTAGAGATAATTGTAGCAGTGCTGCATATTTACGCTGCAAGCAAATATCAACATCTGGAACCAGCATGTTAAAGAGGAATTAGAGAGAATTAAGAAGAATAGAATCTGTTTAACCTGCATAATATAGTCACAAAGAGCAGTCTAAATCAAGCAACCAGACATGTGAATGCATGGAATGCTAGGCATACTTATACTGAAATAAGTTAGAAGTATCTAGACTGAAATAGACATCAAGCAGTACAATGCAAAGTCAGCACTTGACAAATTCAGCAGTAATCACTTTAATGAATATCACCAAAAAAGTTGAAACTGGCAGCAGTATTTCACAAAAATCAAATTCTTCAACCACAATATATAATTAAAGGGATAATACAATTATGTAGTTTTTTGTACTGCAATTGTGAAGTTTTCTGTGGGTAAGAACATATTACTGTATTTAGTGCTTAGGAAAAAACTAACTAAACAACTAATATACAAACTTACTCTTTACCGTAAAGCTTGGACACAAAAGTTATACAGAAATAAATCAACTCATTTTATTTGGAAATTGTATTACTCCATTGAAGATTTAAAATGCTAACTTCTAAGTTAAAAATAATAAGTGAACAGGTGAGGCTTCTAGTCACTCAAAATTATGGATTTGAAACTGACAGTGTTGTAGTGCTAAGTAAGGTTAGAGCTTCCTGAAGATATGCTAGTCTGGTCAAACTGAAGATGATGCTCTTGTTAGGAATCAACTCCCTTAGGGATTAATTCTATTTTTATAGCTGCAGTCAGTTTTCATTTATGACATTCCAAGTAAGTTGGCTGCACAAATGCCAGTAATATTATATACTTTGTTGTACTGATGAAGTTAGCTCACTTCTATTAGCACAATTAGTGCATGAAAAATACACAAATTTCTGCAACAGTTTCCTGTGTTCTGTTATGTCTCGTGTCTTTAGCACCTCTTTGCTATCTTTCAATTGCTAACTGAAGTCTTTTGGACCTAGTTTTTATCCCCTTGAGCAAGTCTTAGACTTCACAAAGCCATGAAGCAGAATACGCCCTTCCCCATAGAACTTTGGAATGTCACACTCTCCAAAGGTAGAGCACATATCCTGCTTACTCTTGCAGGCACTACACTTGCAATTAGTAGAAAATATGTCTATTAAATATACCTTGTATCCTATCTTGTAGTACAAAGTAGAAGAACTATTTCCTTTCACTGGTTCTTTGAACTTGCAATGCTACCTCTGCTCTCAATCTCCAATACATATTGCCACCTCTTCTAGTATCTTGATTAATGTTAGAAACATGAAACACAACTAAGCACAAGAAACTGTGACAGAAATATGTGTATATTTATCATGCACTAATTGTG
>JAULBW010066796.1:0-41324 GCA_032358265.1 Vaucheria bursata
ATCAGAAGCTGAATTTAGAAGTATCATGACTTTTTTATTGATTCGCTATAAGTGAAAACTCGTTACAAGTAAATTCGTTATATCCAAACAATTCCTTTCAAAGAAATGTAGCAAAATATTGGGTTTTTCAGTACTTTGCAAACAAGTATAAGTTACTTAACAAATTAGATTTATTTTAGGGAAAATTGTTACTTGGATAAAAATCATTTTGAAGTGCTAACAAATTAGTGAAATTTATATGAAAAGAAAATTTTTTTAAATGTGTCCTCATTACAGTAGTGACACATTTGTATCTTGATAATTTTTTGCTACTTGGAGTAAAATTACATTAAAGATATAAAATTTAGAGGAACTAAGAGCAATTTATGTATTTGATATGTGCATTTTCAAATTTGAACCCATATTTCCATATTTGCACCAATCAAAATGCTTACTGAGCAAAATAGTCGTGTTAGAATAATTTTATTAACCTTCAATGAGCAACCTTAAAATATTGCACAGATGCAGAATATATAAGCACAAACTAGACTTATCGTAGCTTACTTTGCGTAGCAATGACTAAAATCTGTTTCCTGGCCTTTTACACATGTACTTGGTGTTTAGCTTTTTAAAATTTTTCTACAAGACTTTGAGTAGTGAGTAACTTTCCTTTTATTTGCCAGAATTTAGTCAATTTTAAGAATGAATTTTTGAGCCAGTCTGCCGTGTACCACATACTCAGTATTAATGAAAAGATTAACTGTAGAAATTGATGCATTTAATCATATCTAAAATTGTTTGATAGTATCAAAGGTCATGGTAACTTTGCCTTGGTTCCTCACTGTTTGCGGTGATAAATAGTAGCCAAGTTTTTTGTTTTATTAGTGGAAAACGATTGAATTTTTTTTGTTTTTATAGTCGCGTAAGATGGAAAAGCTTCTCGCTGCATTGAATCTTCCGCAAGTTGGTGATATAAGTATAGCCGAGTCAGACTTGACGGATCCAGAAAATTTGGGCTGCTGCTTTACAATTGAGCTCAACAGTAGGTATTTTTGCGCTTTAAAAGATTGAACTTGGTTATATTGGTAAAAATTGCTGGATATTTATTACACTGACAAGTGTATTGAACTACATTTCAAATTCATAGCACTTTTAATACTGGATAAAATAGTATTCAATATTTTCCACAGTGAGGTTCAATTAGGTCACTTTAAGTATATTTTAAAGTATGTAAATAAACCAAAAAGTCACATTTTACCCAAGTTCAGCTTCAAATTTTCGGATATAAAAATCAATTTTGTGGTTCCTCACATTTGCTACATCCAAAGTTTGCTGTGTATGATTCTATATTGACATTCATATTGAAATAACTACAAAGTCCTTCACATTTAAGTGATATCAATTTTTATTCCATTGCATTTATATCGAGCTGCTCTTCTCTTGTCGCAACTACTCATTTACATCAATCATTAATTCACGGCGGTAAGGGTGAAAGCCTATAGCCAAGTCCAAAATATCTTCAAGATGAAATATTTCAGCTATAGTTCTTTTTTTGGGATATATGATGGAAGCATGTCTTCCATGTGGATTATGATTTTTATGAAGCGAATGACCAAATTTCGATAAATGAATAGTTTATGAAAGAAGAATTTCTGATCAGTTGGCTTAGTATTATCGTATGACATTTACAATAGCTTTTATTATGCATGTTTTATTTGGCTGCATACAGCAAAATCAGTGACTATACGAAAGCTTGAAGTTATTCTAGTATACTCTTGTATCCAATCGTAAAAGGAATCGTTTTTAGTCTGTTTCATCTTTATATCTATTATTTATTTTCCATTTTAGCTGTCCAATTTGTATTGCGGATTCTTGTAATCAGTGACCAAAGCAACCTTAGTCGTGCTTGGGCTTATTTTGACCAAAATAGTTGGGTGGCCGATTTTACACTTTTTACTATTATTTTGTAGGGTATATATTATGAAGGCAGATACACGAGAAGAGGCTTTAAGGTGGGTTGAAGTCTTGAAAGAACTACAAAGATCTGATGTTCAGAAACGCAAACACAGTGAAAGTCCTCATGCAAGTATTATGGACCACGGTGAGTCAAAACGCGTTGGGGTTAGTTACCTCTCGCGATGGGAAAAGAAATCAGGGTGCATGGGTATATGCGGATGCATGCGACTCGTCTAACATTCGACCATAACCTTTTTTGATCGACTTAACTCAATGTATGTATGTACCTACCTTCTTCATATAGCACGTAATTTTATACATAAATACTCTTCTTAAAATTACAATTCGACTTTATGCGTGCATATCATTTTTAATCACTGTACGAGTAAATCGAACTTTTGGCCCAGGTGTTTGTTTTTTACTGCTCTTTCAAGGGACATCACGATAGAAATCATGAACATTGTTGAAAAGTAATTTTTTTAGTTGTTACATTGTATAGACACTTCCTGTAAAATATTTATCTCCATAAAAATGCATATAGATAGCTCAACAAAAAAATGCTTCCTGAAATCTTAATGGATATCATAATATTGTTCGAAAAATTTTCATTTTGAGCAAGATACTAAAATTTTTTAAATCGTCAAATTTGAGACTTATTTGCAATTCAAAATTCTTTTTAAATTCAATAATGAATTAAAAAATTCGGAATAAACTGTCAAGATTGGTAATATATATTAACCTCGAAATTCAAAGGCATAAAAGCTTAGTACATGCTTTTTAGATGTCTACGTTGTGGAAGGAATTATGTCTCAAATAGAAGGTCAACATTATTGGAGTACACACGAAAAATTTATCTTTTCAGATAGTATGACCTTCTTTTTGGGTCAAAATTCCATAGTCTAAGTAGAGTAGCTGATTCATAGCAACTGATATGAAAATAAAGCTAATAATAACAAAATCAGTCACGCATTACCTTAAATCTATTTAGAAAAATTTGACAAAAATAACTCATTTCAAATTAAGCGCATGCGTTATGTAAAATGTTGAACTAAACCAAAAACAACTTATTGTAGGCCTAGTGCTTTTTTTGTGCCTTATGAACCTCAACGAGGGGCAGTTTTATGGCACTAATTCTTGCAACGACATTTTATATTATGTTACTTTTAATTAGAGCAGTGTATTTATGAGTCAATATGCAACCAAGCTTAATGCTCAAATTCAAATAATCGCTGAATGCTGGAGTAGTGGTATGCAGTGGATAAGCTGGAAAAATCTAGCGTTGACTTGCCCTCTTGTGAACTGTCCAAATATAAAATAAGCATTTGATTAACTGGGTTCTTCCAATAAATGTAGAACAAGTAGTAAATCATAATCTTGAATGGGAATAGAAAAATATAACTAGTTGAATACAGATAGAAGATTAAAAAATTGCAGACAGAAAATATGTTCTCAGATTTTACAATATATCGTGTGATATGAAGCAATGACAGAGACATAAATTACTTTGTATTGTTCACTATGAGAAAGATTTTAAGAGGATTAACCTGCGTAATCGGAAGTAAGACTTCCAACCACTTGGAATATAGCAAACATAGCTGATAACTGACTATAATCGATTTCAAACAAATATAACTAGTTATCAATAACCATATTCAAATAACAGAGGCTTTGATTATCAATAACTGCAGTAATTCTAACAGATTTGTGCATTGTAAGGGAATATAAAACTTTAACATGAGACTTAAAAACCAAGCAGTGATATGTGGCATAGCAAAATTTGGTATTTGAGAGAACAAGAATCGGAAATATCAGTTTAGAGTTGTAGAATAGAAGTATGAAGTAGTAACATATAGCAATACTAATGGAAATAAGTTTATTAAATAGAAGAAATCTTGACACTGTATAAATATATGCATTAACTCAATATTCTAACACTTGAAACTAAGGTGCTATTATTTGACAGCACAACAAACTTGGTTGTGCTGTTACTGATGCATCTATTTACATATTTCATTTGTGCATGACAAACTTCTAGAGCGCTTGTTTAGTAAATGAGCACATCATAAACCACTTCATAGAGAAGTTAACAAGTTCATCTGCAAAGATGTCTCATTTTCTACTGCAAACTTCAAAAAACTCATTTGATGCATACATTTTACAGTGAAATGAAAAACAGCAAATTTCAAGCTTGAGGACCATGAAAGCTGTTCAAATATTTAACGTGTAATTGGTGCATTACAGCTCAATGATTGGAAGTGTTTTCCATTACTGTTAGTGATTTAATTTGGTATTTCTTCAATACGATAAGTGACCTACGTCTTTAATCATACTTTATTTTAAGCCTTCTTCAGCACAAAGAGATAATAATCTGTTTATAACTTATTAACATGCTTAATATAGGCAGAGGCAGTCTTTTCCATGGCACTAATTTAAAGTTTTGTTTTGACTGAAAAATTTGCAACTTATAAGTTTTTAACACTGCTATCATAAGTAAGGGCCAGACGTACATGCCAGCTATATGTTTTTAACATTGCAATTGCTGAGTGCATATAACTGGAATATTTGGATCTTAACAGATGAGTTCAGTATAGTGAGTAGATTTAATATCTTCTTGGTAACAAATGACACATGGCAGTCATTAGTGAATGTTCCAGAGTAATTGTATATACACATGTATACATATGCTTTTCTTGCCATTTATTCAACTTATAAAAAATATGCAAAGTACTTTGACATTACAGAAGTTAAACAAGGCAATGAATTTTTTTCAGTTGTTCTCTTAGGCTATATTTTAAAGGTATAAAAAACCTTTTTGAAGGGTTGATCAGTATTTTTTATAGTAGTTTTACTGCAGAAAATTAAATATATGAAAGAAATATATTTCTTGAACATGTTTTTTTCAACTTCACTTTCTTCAGTTTAAATTTAGCTTCACAAATAGCAATAACAACTACTTATTAAATTGATTACAAATGAATAGCTAGGTTAATGACAGCATAAATGTTTTGTAATATTTCTCTCTTTGTCATTGAATATACGCTTTCTCTTGCAAATGGCTATATTAGTAGCCAGAACAACCAACTTTTGCCAAACCATAAAAACTTTTTGTACCAATATTTTACTATATATATGCATATTTTATTCAAATTTAATCAATCTTACTGGATAACTCACCATAATGTTAACACCACAAGTTTTTCAGTTAAGCCTTTCATTTAAATCTTGTGCAGAAACTCTACTGTACCTATTTCTTTTTCATTTTTTATGCTACTTGAGTAATTATTTTTAATGCTACTTGAGTAATTATTTTTAATGCATGACACTTTTGCAGTGATACTGTAACAGAGCCACTCTAATCCCTTGAACAATTTGACATTGCTGGCTTAATTAGGCAAGTAATTTGCGAATTCCTACGCACTCTATGTTCAACTATATTGCTTTATGAAATTTACTTTTTTAAATTTTAAAAATGAACATATATCACTTTTTATGTTTTTTTAGATTAAATTTATTTCAAGATTCATTTGAGGCTTTAGAGTCCAAAACTTTGCACATTTTACTTGTATTAAAAAAAATCTGTTACTGCTATTCATGCTCTTCCATTACACATTTTTGATATTGTAAACAACAAAGTTAATACTGCTGAGTGTCCATAACAACTACAAATAGCTGTCAGGATATTTGATGGTCCTGCTATCTCTATAAATTATTATGGCATAACTGCTCAACTATGTTTGCCAATGTTTGCCTATTTTCCAATTATATTTTACTTTTGCTTTCTCTTACCTTTTGCCTCTTTAACTACATTGCACCTGTTATCCTGGTTGTGTCTATACCAATCCTTTATGTCAACACCTTTGCTATAATCCTTGAATAGATCCATTTGTTCCATACTCTCATGTAGAACCACGTGTCATGTTCCTTATGGTTCTGTAGAAACTTCTTTACTTATTTTCTACCTACTCATGCTCCGTGTCATAACACTTTTTAACAATAGTTAGATTACCAAGCCCCACTTTATCATCTGTCACAGTACTTCAAACTCCACTTTCAACTAATTGGATGTTATTTTTGAGTTGTCATCAATTCTATAGCCCACTTTACTTGGCCTATCCTTTAATTACTCAACTCTACTCCCACCAAACTTTATTTCAGCGGATACTTTGATTAGTTCTAGAATAATCACAAGCCTGCTAATGAAAAATTATGGGCTTACTTATGGAGCAAAAGATACAGCAAGATTCACCGGAGAGCCAGTTTCAATGGTACTATAAGAAGGGATACTGCAGGAGCTAACGGGGACATGTTTATTGTTCAGCCTTATGTTTTTGCTCATTCTTCTCAAGTTCAATAAACTTTTGTTTTTCTATTAAATCTTTTTTGCTTTGCTATTTGTTTGCCCTCTGCTACGCATTGGACTTTATTCCCTCTACTGAGCCTCACTGTCCATAAAAAGGTGTACACTAGTATATTATATTACTATATTTTTTTTCATCCCAACAATAATCAACTCTCAAAGTCAGCACTTTATTTGTTTTAACAGACTGCTTTGGCAAATAAATTTTTTTTAAATACTTTTCTTAGTATACAATTTTATCTGTTGCAGATCTCTTGTGATTTACTTTAGTTCAGCATCATTAAAAGGTGATTTAGAATGAATACTAGCTATTAATGCTACTATGTTTTGCATTGATCTGATTAAACATTTTAACTAGATTTGTTTTTTTAATGTGTCAGTTACTTGAAAATTTGCAACAGTATATTTCTTGTTATTCTTTTTGTATGTTATAAATTATATAACCTTACATTTTGGCACTTGCTCATGCTGCTTTTAAGTTATTATGTGGTGGTATAAAAATGGATCTAAAAGTGAAAAGGTTGTATAATTGTAACTATTTTATGTGTAAAAAAAATCAACCTTGTTTTAAAGTGGTTTAAAGTTGCAAAATTTTTGATGGTAAATAGTTGATCAGTTTATTTCAAATATATGTATATATATGGTAGTGAGCCTTTGTTTCATTTGCTGCATTCATATGAATGTCACTTGGTCAGTCTCAAAGATTAATTTTTGCAGCATAATTCTCTTTGTCTTTAAATCTTTCACTTCTGTTTACCTCCATATTAACTTTTTTCCTTCAAAATACTATCATTCTTTGCCAGATTCTAACACTGGCATGCTAATATGACCAGAAATTGTTTTAATTGAAAATGTACACAAATTGTATCAATTCTTCATTTTATGTTACCAATTAGATTTAGTGGGGATACTAGTCTAGAGATGCATCATCACCTTCAGCATATTCCAACTTCAAAATCTACTTAGGTTTTCTAATTGGTTTTTATTCATCTTAACTTTTTTGCATTTAATAATAACATTGCTGCTCCTGGGGCATGATTTTACTGCAGGTTGGAGGCCCTGCCGATTGATAATTTTTTTTCTTTATATTTTACATTCATTGATTTTCTTGTCTTGTTGCCTATTTTTTTTCACTTGCTTTACAATTTTTTTTGTGTTGTAACCGTAACTTTATGGTGCCTTCTCTTTTCTCTCCATCCTATTATCTACACACAAATATATGTTTTTAATGAACAAAAGGTAGACTACATTTTTACATAGAAAGCATTTATTAGTCTTGTAAAAAATTATCACCAGATAGAAGGACATCACTTTCTGATCAAGTGTGTTCACCTGTTTTAAACAATATACTTTTTTTAGAAAAAAATGTTGCAGTCAAGTATGTGATTTAGAAATTACAACAGAAGATCCTAATTTTTATCTTATATGTTGATGCATGATGATTGATTGCTATAGATATGTATATCTTTTATAGGGTACATGTGATACAATGTAAGCTTAGATTGAGCTAGACTAAATTATCATTATATTTGTATATATTTCATATTGAATACAGTCTATTACCTTTGAGTAACAATATTGAATTAACACTGAGCTTGAGCATTAGTCTCTTTTGAGTCATCAAATTTGGTTGGCAAAAAAGAATCAAATAGCAAGCAAAAAATTTCACAAAAAGTACAAAAAAAATAAATTATCAAAGGAAATTTTAAAAGGTAACATTTTAACAAAATTTTAGGCAGCTTCACAAGCTCTCTGCATCGTGTTTGAACTGAGTTGAAGGCAAGGCAAAAGGCAAAAAGCAAAAAGGCAAAAAGGCAAAAAGCAAAAAGGCAAATTGGCAAAAAGGCAGAATCTGCCATCATAGCATGTGGGACATAAGAGTTAAATTAAAATTAAGTCCAAATAATTAAGCGAACATGAGCAGTATAGAGCAAAAGTCTGTAGGAGATATCGCTATGAATCAGGAGAGATTCTTAAAAATTTTATCAGAACTTATTTCTCAGGTGGAATCTTTGCAGGTACAAATATCAGGCACTTTTTTATTGTGTACAATCACATTTTTGATACTGCTTCATTATGAATATATTTCTCTATACTAAATAATAAAACAGACTAAGACGTTGGGAATTACTTCGGTGTACTTTACCATTGTTAATAAATAGCGAAAAATTGATTGCTAAGAAAGAAATGATTCATTTTTTGATTGATTTTTTCTGAATTGACTTACTATCAATGGAGCTATATGTAAAATTCAGAAAAAAGTAGTCTCAGAAGCTAATGTGACTGTCGTATCAAAGAATAAAATTGAATCGCGTTGTACATTACATTATGTTTCCTCGAAATTTTATTCGTTTATTAGGTTAAGTAAACTCCTCCCTAAAACTGACTTGAAATCCTATAAGAAAATGACTATCATTTAAAGCTACTTCTCGCCATATCTGATGAGTTTTAAAATTGTGAAATGTGATATTCTAATAACGAATGAAACTAAATCCTTTCATTATATTCTTATCATATTTAAATCTCTTTTCCTAATGATTCGAATTTAAATTTTTTAAAGACTAAAAGGATTCAAATAGTTAGTTTTACTCACAGTGTGCTTATTTTGTATCAACTAGAATAACCCTTCGCAAGGCTTGGTTCCTCGAGAAGATAACGCAGGAGACATAGTGGTGAATGCTCTTGCACCGTTTACTATCGAGCAGGGTGGAGTTCTGGTAGTTGAACGTGTTCATTTTACTGAAGGAAGAGGAAATATAATCATTAGGTAATTTCCATCAATTCAAACAAATATACGTGTAGAAATAAAATTACTGTAATAAGAAACACTCGCCAAAAAGAAGACTTTTAAGTGACCTTTGAAAGTATCCTAAAATAAGTATATAATGTAAATGAAGTAGTTTTTAAAATGTGACTTAATTTCTCAAAATTTTTCAAGCAAGTCATGTAGCTTTTCGATCGGTGCCTCTTATTACCGAGGTACTCAGCAAACTTCAGTTAAAATGAATTAGTCGGGTGACCAAAATTAATTTATAAATATGAAGTTGAATTTGGCACTGTATGACTTTTTATTTTGTTCGTTATAACTGAATTCGTAAAAAATGAATTTGTCGTATACGAAGTTATTTTGTATAGTATCAGCCGTAATGAGGCCTGAATGTCTAAGGTATTCATTAATATACAATTCGACTAAAGATATGGTTTTTTATTGTCATGTCATTACATTTATAAAATAATAATTGATCATATCATTGTATTGTCATGTACTTATTGTTTTAATTATCCTTCTTCTTGCCATCAGTCAGGTGAATTCTATTAAAAGAATAAATATGACAAAAAAATTTATTACATAAATCAAACTTTGGAAAAAACACTCGATTTAAGTCAATATTCACTTACAGCAAATAAAGGAAAAGGCATATTGTATCAATTTCTGCTTTAGATTTCGGGTATAACAAATTTCAAATTTTTGAAAAATTGATTTTATGGACCTGATAAATTTACTATATCCGAAGTATATTGTATAGGCTTACATGGTTTTACCCTAGTATTGCCTAGTTATTCCTTTGTTTATACTTTATTTATGTGATCAATTTAATTTTTTCCGACCAATAAAAATATCTCTTTTGTAATGCTACAAGTTATAACATTTAACATAATATGAGTTCATAGTTAAGTCAAATCTTATGAAGTAAAAAGTCTACAATCCTAACACTTCAGATATCCTGGATCAGGGGACAAAACCACAAGTTTCCTAGGTAGTCATCTGGATGTGGTACCCGCAAACCCCGAACTGTGGGAAGTTGATCCGTTTAAGCTTAAAATCGATGGAGATATGCTATACGGTCGTGGTACTACTGATTGTCTGGGTCACGTTGCCCTGATCACTGATTTATTCTGTTCGTTAGCTGAGTTGCGACCCAAACTAAGCCGAACGGTGATAGGCGTATTCATTGCGAATGAAGAAAATGGAGAGGTTAAAGGTATAAAAGTATTCATTTATGGAGAATAGTTGAATATCAGCTGGATTAGTCTGTAGTATATAGCAGATTTAATGCATGCCAAAAAACTGCTGGGCAGGTTTTTTGTTTTATAAAATACTGTTATAAAAGCAGATTAATCATTTCTAAAATTCATTTCTCGCTTTTTACAGTGTATTACATTCCAGGTAAATAAACCTCGAAAGGGATAAGACAAGTCATTGCAAAATAATAGCTTTTCATTGGGATGTTACTATATGACATTTAAATCTGGAATATATTTCATATTTCAATTCTTGTCATGAGTGCTTAATTCAAAAAATTTACTTTTCAATAATTTTTTAGGGATTGGAATTGATGGGCTAAACCAGTGTGGAAAACTGGATGAGCTTAAGATTAAAAATGGTAAGTTTTTTCTTCTAAGTCTTGATTGCTGCATAAATTCATTTTGTACAGTTTTCACTTAAAAAAACTTGTTTCTTTTCTTGATGCGGAGTTAGAAAGTGGGAGTAGAAACGGTTAATTTTGGCCAAACTCGATGAGAAAATGAAGTCCATAATTAATGGGGGGGGAGGGAACTGATGATGTGGTGGGTTAGAAATGCTTTATTTTGACAGTTATGTTCAAAGAGGATCCAAGTACTTATACAAGATGGCATTTTCCAAAATCTTTAAACACAATGTACTGTGCTGTAACGTAATGTAATGTGAGAAAAATTTGTGTAACTGCCGTTCTAGAGTGAAAGTAATTATCTAACGACTGCAGTGTTATGAGGTCAAAGTTGCTAGAAAGCCTGAAGGCTGATACGCTTGCAGTTACATCAAATAACTCTAAAGAAGAGATTCAGTTGATATTATAGATTATGTTAAAATTAAAAGAATTCTGTACTTCTTGTGGTAAACTATCACATTCAAAATTTGTACAGTTAGATTTACAATTAGCAGTACATGCTCATATACGGTTCAACTTGTAAAGTATACAGTTCTATATACTCATGCTTTCCATAGAAAAGACATTTAATCATGTTGTCCTTTTATGACTGATTTTGAGCCATATTTTTTAAAATTTATCACAAATATGTTTTGAATATTTATGCCGCTGGTTTCGATTAGAAAATGAAATTCTTAGCTCCAAAACAGCCAACAAAATTTTTCCGAAAAGTAATTTCACATTTAGTAAACTTATGAATATTTGCTTGTAGCAAATAAATAAAAATCAAATTATGCCATGTTCTGCATCATATTATCAAATACAATACAATTACATTAAGTTGTTCCGACGGATTTGTTATATTCGAAGTTTGTTGTACTTTGAATAGATATTATCATTATTCAATTTAAATATATATTTTAGGACCTGTTTTTTGGGTAGATAGTGCGGATTCTCAGCCTTGTCTAGGTACTGCAGGAAATCTTCAATGGAGCATAAAAGCCCATGGAAAACTCTTTCATTCTGGAATGCCTAATTTGGCCATAAATCCCCTTGAGTTAGTTATGGAGGGGGTGAACGAAGTACAGCAGAGATTTTATAGAGATTTTCCACCTCATGAATTGGAATTGAAGTATAATTTCAAGGTAAATTTATTAAATTATTATGCAGACTAGTGTCTCTGTCTTTTATTTACTCGGCTTCCTAGCAGTTTCGTTCCCACTGTGCTGTAATCGATTTTTACTTCCAAAATTTATGAACTAGTTCAACTGTTGAAGTAGAATATTTTGTTCAGCTTAAAACTCTTAGCGGACAAACAAATTTATTTAGCAGAGTTACAATGAAACTAAGCTTTCGGAAGGCTTCACACAACAAATGTGATGAGTGAAAGTCTTGCACTCTATCTTATCGTAATATAAGTTTCAAACCAGAAATTGTTCAATTTAATTGGCTGAATGGAAAAGAACAATTATATATTAAGTTTCGTATAGCTACTTTATTGTTGAACATGTAATGACCGTTATTGCTGAAGAAACTGAGATTCAATGAAACTTGCCCTTAGCTATCGTATAGTCTTTTCAGGAATGTGCGCTGTAGCAAAAGTTACAGATTAATGTAATTATCTATGATAATAGTTATTTGTATAATATTTTGTTATATAAAGTGATTCCCCCAAAATTCTTTTTTTCAAAGTCATAAGTTAAAATCAATGTCACATAAGTTTTTGGTTAAGTTGGGCGGTACATAGTCTATAGCATACTCATTTTATTTTATACGTATATGATGGTATCATTCAAGGTTTTCTAAAATTCTGTTTCCTCTGCACAGACACCATCCACGATGAAGCCTACGCAGATGGAATGTGCTCGTGGCAGCGTTAATCAAATCCCGCCTTCCGCAACCATCATGGGCGACTGTCGTGTCACTCCTTTTTATAAGGTATTTGTAGTTCATGCTTGCCCGAATATACTGCCAATGCTTCATATTCGAAGAGTATGCGACATGATATAATTACAGTATTGGGATTAAAAGCAACTTTGGTTAATATAGTAATCCACTTCTATCTTAATTAGTACTATTTATTTATAAAAGTATTTCAGAACATACCACCTTCCACATCAAGAAGTACTGCTTAATGAACTAATACAAACTGCTGAACAATATTCTAATTCGTCATTTAACTCGGGCACTATGTAGCATTGGGTGTTGCATTTGGATTTATTTGAAAACAACATCCAGGTGTTTTATTCCAATAAAAGTTAAACTGTTAAATACGTCCATATTTAGAAAAAGTTCAATAGAATACCTAGGCACTATGTTCAGGAAAAAACAGTAAGCATTATTTAACAGCAAAGGAATAATTAAAGGTCCTTTAAGTTGAAAAGTCTACATGGTTAGCAAATATATGCAGGTTTTAAAGTCTCTCATGGAATATGCATGCTAAGGGTTGCCTTTAAAGGCTAGAAAATTTCGTTGATATTTAGGTTGCAGATGTTCGAGTAGCCATAGAGGGATATGTATCGGACATTAATGAACATATAGACATGCTACCTACCCGTGGTCCATGTTCTAAGTATGTATTGCCGAATGAAAATCGCCAGGGAAAACTTGAGTTAGAATGGATTTTTGACGGGGAAGACGGAATTGCATGTACCCTGGATAGCGATGGGAATCGGGCCCTAGTTGAGTCGATTAGGGATATAACTGGTTCGGTTGAACCCTACAGGTGAAACTTTCCTTAAGTAGCTCATTGAATTTCATGCAATCACGGTAAACTTTGGATAAAACGATTTGGCTATTAACGAATTTTTGCTATTAGCAAATGAACGAAAAACTTGTATTATTCCATGTTCAGCTTCAGATTTTCGTATATAACTAATATCGGGTAAATCGAATCAATTCAGCGTTCCAAACCGATTCGTTCTATCCATAGATGACTGTAAAAATTAGAGCTTTGATATAATATCCGATTCGATATGCTGAGCTCAAGCAGAAAAGTTATGCCATCAGCACTTTTGAGAGGAATTTATATGCAGGTGGCTTGGCAAAGAGCTGGTCCAGTTAGAAGAATAACTTTTAATGCCACTGATAATGGAAAAGTTATGGTTGAATCAAAAAGGAATTGAGTACATGGATTGATTTGTTTGACATCTAATTTTTGAAATTCTTCGTTTTATTCAACCACTTACACTGGCTTGCAGTAATTTTCTGGAGTGCTATATTAAAAATTCTGATTTAAAAGGAAAACTGTTCTAAGAATGAAATTTTTTCTGCGTTTTTGTTGGCGATTCGCCTTCTCTTTGGGATTTGTGCCTAATTCATTCTTGCTATTTTTATAAGTTCCTCATTTAGCTATTTTGACTTTTGAATTGCAGCATATCCGGGTCATTGCCATTGGTCCGTTGGATGCAAGATAACGGATTCGATGTTCAAATTTGTGGTTTCGGAATTGCTGCTCGCTATCATGCTGAGAACGAATGCTGCTCGTTGAAAAAAATGAACGAGGCGGCTCGAATTTTGGCCACAATTATTGCCCGCCTCGAAGCATCCTAATTCAAATATGTAGCTTTCTTCTGTTAATAGTGATGAAAAATAAAGAATCCTATTCGGATTATGTCCAATTCCTCATAGTAATTCAATTTTTCCGAGTATTTATGTTGAATCTATATAGTTTCTAGAAATTTGAAATGGCATTCCCAGAACAATGTCAATAATATATATTTTTATCTAATATTTCAATATTAGCTTTAGAATTGCTGCAAGTTCATGTAAAATCCATAATTGATAATAGGCTTAAATGATAGCACAAGGAAAAATTTCTTACAGTACTCATACTGCTTTTTAATTATTCCTTTTTATTGTCGAATCGAAAAAGCAATTATAAAATTTCCATTGCCTCATTGGAAATGTCAAGATAAATATGAATTTCTACCAAGAGAAATAATTGGAAATTGAAAAAAAAATAAATCCAATATGCTGAAGAATAATTTCATCATTTTATTGAACTCTTGGCAAACTGAAATTTTGAATACTGTGAAAAAATTAGGATTTGTTTCCAAATGAATGCCAAGTGCTCGTTCTATCTCATCAGCATTTATTATTTTTGGATTGATGACTAATATAGAAAGTGTCTTTGTCACATTATAGCTATAAAAATTTAAAAGAGTATTATAAATGCTCATTAATGTCAGTTCTATATGAGTACTATTTTGTTTGAAGACTCTGTATTAGTCCTATTAGTTCAATATATGATAAAACAAAGGAAATTAACATCTACGGAATTCATCCAACACAGGTTTGATGCTAAATACCTGATTAGAACATTAAATGCCTAGTCTTTTGGTTTTTACGTATTTGCTTCTTTTCAGTTCTTTATTTACTTCACACGTTGCCTTACAAAAATCATGGGCACAATTAAAAAATTATTTCATTTGGTAGTTTAAGTAAGCTTAATTGAGAGAGAATGGCTGTTAATTATCTCAATTGTTTTACAAACTCCAATGCAATATCAATATAATTCAACTCGTACCAATCTAAATGCCAAGACTCTTTCTAAGAAACATATTGATAAATTAATAGACATTGTATTTGTTAGAAATTAACTCCCTTAGGGATTAATTCTATTTTTATAGCTACAGTCAGTGTTTATTTATGACGTTCCAAGTTAATTGGCTGCACAGATTCTAGTAAGGTTTTATATTTTGTCGTGTTAATAGAGTTGGCTCACTTCTATCAACACAATTAGTACATGATAAATATACACATTTTTGTCACAGTTTCTTATGCTTTGTTGTATTTCATGTTCCTAACAGTATTGCATAAATTAATTAATGCAATATAGAGATATTCAGATAAAGAAACATTTTTGTGCTAATCCAAGAGTCAAGTAATTTTGTTGCACTTTAAGTTGGAGAATAGTAAAGAATCCACCAAGTAAAATACACAGTCCAAATGACTACACCATTCTTTGATACAGCTAGCAATAGATTTTGAATAAGGTGAGCAAAGCAAAATTGCAGATGGTGCTTTCATTCTTGCAATTTAAACAGCCACAGTGGCAGTTTAATTTCTAAGATAATAAGGTTCATCACAATGTTAGTACTAAACACAAAGATCGTGGTAACATTGGCTGGCTTTAATTATGTCCTTTTAATAGAAAACTCCTGTGAAACTATTTGAGCAGTTACATATCTTCAAGTTCAGTTGAATTTCCTTGCAAAATATTATGAAAAGAAATTCAGGAAGAGTGTAAAACATCATCGCTAATTATTCCGTATTTGACAGCAACGTGTTTATAAGGATTGGTGTTTAGGAAATGAATGTATGTCGTGTTCAGTTACTATTGTTTATATTCGACTAAATTCGTTCATTGCAGAAATAACTGTCTTTCGTGCTGTTGAGATTCATTTTCGGCAACAAAAGTATATAATCAATTTACTGTTTTTACATATTCTTTGATCTTTCTCAGCTCTGTTGCTTTCTTTCCGTTTGTTTTTACTTGGCTATATGCTGCGGATCTGAGTAGTTAACGATGTAATAAATCCTGTCACCGGATGCACTCACCTGGTACCCAGTCTCGTACAGGGGTGTCTACAATAAATTTTTAACCAGCCATTCATTATTATTAAATTGGATTTTGAGCTTCAAAATTTTTACATATTGTTTCACTTCAATCTGAAAAATTCTATAGAACATGAAAAAATGGATGTAATGGAACAAAAGCAAAAGAGGTGAGATCAATTTGCACTTGCATTTTTCATCTATTTAAACTGCATGATTTTTTCGGTGCACCTTTGCTGAATCAAAGTGACCACAAGATCAAATTCCAGAATATCGCTTATGAAATTCAGCATATAATAGAATAATATGGCCAGCATTTATAAATATACCAGTATGCATCTTTGCTTCATTGGAAAATATTTATACTTAATGCATCAAAAATACATAATATAATCTCATCATTAACCTAAAGTATTTTAAATTTAATTTAAAATAAAACCCAATATTGCTAGTTAATTTTTAACTTGATTTTGTCAATTGAGAGTGCTGTATAATGTGGGAAAATGAGGTTATATTTGATCGAATTAAATTTAGAAGTTTTTCTACTTAATCGTCCCCTAATTGATTATGGAATGGAAAATGAAAATAAATTTCTTGAACTATGATTTTTTTTGCATTCTAATATGAAAATTATCTCAGTCTTGGATCAGTACTGCTTTTCCTCTGGAGCCTTGGATCCCCCCGCTTTCGTGCATCTGCTATGTATGCACTCTGATCTGCTACGTACATGGGCGTTGAATCTTCTTGTCTGCTGAGTAAAGCATGAAAGAAGTCAGTATAACACATTTATTTAAATAAATTAACAGCTCTGTGTGCATTATCTGAGCATCGTAAAAGCACCCTTACATGTAAACCTGACAGTTCTTATGAAAAAGGTTCTTTATAAATCCTTCCTTTTTTCTGTCCCTTTTTGAGTGATTCTTAACAATCTTCTAAGTTGTTCTAATTGGTTCAAATCAAGATTTAGTGGTAATAACCCTTCGGCCTATTTTACGATGCTACAAGATCTTCAGTATAATCCTATTTTACATGAGGAAACTGTTTGTCTAACTTTATCTTTGAGGTCCATATTTCACTTAAAAATGACTAAAAAATGTAATTATTGTAAATTGTAAAGACCAAATTTGCTAGCAACTTACAGCAAAATAACTTTGTAATATAACCCATTATATCAATAAAAAAATTTATCCAAACAAAAGAAGTGATGAAGAGATATGCCATCATCCCAGAGCATATGCAAAAAGAATATTAAAAAGATCTTATGGAATATGGCAGCCATTTAAATTGCCCAATAATTCAAGAAAATGCACCAAATTACGAACCTATCATACTTCAGCAGAGACAATCATAACTATCCCACAAATTAAAATATTAATTAAGAAGTACCTAACAGTTCTAAAAAGTGCTACTAGAACTTTCATTTGTAGAAATCAGATTGAATTATACCACAATTAGCTCCTATAAAATGCTAAAAAAGACACTGAAATATATAGCCTAGCAAGTTAGAAAGGATTAAAAATATAGCCAACAGGCAAAAAAAATGGAACATAAATATATTACTTGCCTGTAACTTGACCCTCCTTCATTCAAAACAAGCCCAGGTCCGTACATGTCTGCCCCCCCATATACAGCCTGTTCAGAATACTCCGACTCTATAAACCGGTCTTCATAGGCTGGTTCCTGCCTAGTCGCTGGGGCTGGGGAGGGTACCAATAAGGGCGGAGCGGCGCGTTTTCTTTTGGGCCGGCGAATTCGCCACTGGTGAGCGGGCATGGGTTTATTTGCCTTGGCACGTCGGACTACATCAGCAATGGCATCAGACCTAGATGTTTGTATCCAGAATACCAACTTGACATGATTCTTAAAAAATAGATTTTCATACTTGAAGAGGTAAATAGATTTACTGCTGAATTTTCATTTCAGAATCGGTTCATTTTGCCAAAAAGCATTATAGAGTTCGAACAGTAAAAAATTCATGTTTTTGAAGAAAAATTCTATGTATAATTTAATCAACCCAGTGAGATATTATAAGGTATAATTCAATGAAAAATTGTTTCAAAAATGCTATGTAAACAATTAGTCAAGTTTGGCGCACAAAATAAGGCTATAATATATTTGAAAAAATGAACATCAGCAAGCACGAATAGTAACAAAGGACTAAAAATAGAAGGGCATTATTGCATGGTACTTATTTTGCAGCACAATAAAATCAAAAAACATTTCGCTAGGAGGTTTGAAGGTTCGACCTTGATGTAAAATACCGCATCAGCAATGTTACATGAAGATATATATATTTTTAACAGAAGCACTGATAGGAGCGATCTGTACTTCAGTTCGAAGTCCAACTATCAATCCCACTGACCTGGCACGGATAATTTCGGGTGTGTACAAGGCCGAACCTCCAGCAGCTACAAGTGGAGTGTCTACAAGCTCAGGAAATAAACCATTACCTTGATCTGAAATTACGTCAGATATAATTTGGTTTAATTCGGTACAGCCAAAGCACCTAGGCTCCTCCAAAAGTTGACATCGACCTGTGTGTACGTAAAAAAGAATACATTTGGCTGAAAAAATAAGAAAAATGCGCATTTCAGCAATGAGGCATCAGAGTCTGCAATAGCTATAACTTTAAAGGAAAATATAGCCAGAGCGCCAGAGAGAAAAATTTGGCAGGCAGCAAAGTAATTATTGATAAAACTGATGAGTCATCATAAACATATATATATATTCTTTCTTATCAGCTCACACTTCATCAGATGAAATTTTTTGTTATGATAGTTTATCAAAATGGAAATCCAATCGATGGGAAGTATATTAATCTACTTTTGCCATGGAAATGTTTTTCCAAGCAATAAAAATTTATATTAAAGGACAATAATGTTAACGCTCCTATTCCATGAGAGCTTAATTTGTAAAATAGCAATAGGCACATCGGAAACATTTCATGGTCGAATCATTTTTGTCCAAACGTTGAAGGTCAAAATAATTTTTTAAAAGTAAAAATCTCCCTCTTTAAAAGAAGAAAAAAATAAGCTGCAATTTAAGCAGCTATATATGAAGTATAACTCTTGATAACCTTTTCTGGTCTCATCAAAAATGCCTCCAAATGTATTGGTAACAATTAACGGACGGTTAACAAACCACTTTTCCATCGGCTGTAACGGGGCAGAATCCGCATTAGAAGCAGACAACTCGATTGAAACTCGCGACTCTGAGCTCGGACGAGTACCACGAATCGACTCGCATACCGAGAAGAGACGAGTTATGGAATCTTGCAACACTGTTAGATACTGACGAATTATTAAAAGTCGAATTATAGTGTTTTCGGCTACTGTAGTTAATGGGTCTGGGGCATAAATATCTTGCTTTTTCTCCTTGCCATCTCGGTCATGAAGTAGTTCCACAGATTGAGTCTCGACCTGTACATACAGATCAGACAAATCAGTTCGATCCAAACTTATATTTTCATTGCGCAATACAGCGATAAATGAATTATCCATTCAACTTGATCCGGCAATATTTAATAGGGATGCCAAAGTATAGACCCTTGTAACATCCTCTTGTGCAGAATAACTCATACGATTATAGCTTATACCGACTGTATTATACCTTCAGTGACTAAAAGCACATCAAATTGTGCAAGCATGCCGGACATGTTCACTTATGGGCTACTAATTTTTTCATTAATTCAGCATTGAGATCCTATCATTTTATTGCTATGGAAAATATATTTAACTCTCTACAGCCATGTTTAGATGTCATATAGACATTATTTATTGTAATGTATACTATCAACTACAATATTTTTTTCAGAGAACAAACTTTGTATGTGCAATTATGTATTTAACGAATTTCACTGAAAACGAATTTTAAAAAGTTATATTGCGTGCAAGTTTAGCATTAGATTTTATGCCGAACTATTTTCGTGATAACCACAAAATTGTTACATTCAAAGTTTATTGTATGCACGCATGACTTTACATTTCATTTCAAATTATAATATAAAATTGACATTCATAAAATAGCTTGTTTTATGTTATAAATAGATCATTTTCACAATATTTTTGCATAGGCAGAGCTAACTTGCACCACCTATTTATAGAGTGCACAATATACACTCTTGACCAATACATTGGCTTAATCTAAAAATATTTAAATAAGCAAATCAACAATACAATGGGTAGCTACTTAAAAAAGTTGCCCTATTATCGCTAGGGAATAAATATTTAAAAGATGTGCATGCATATAATTTACACCCCTAGAAAAAAGTACCTAAAAATCAAACATGAATGGCAATATGTAATATACCTGAGAGACTATGGTCATAAATTGCGAAATAAAGGCCTCAGCTGCTGAAATCAGCTTAGTTAACGGCTCCGAATCAGGAGATAAACCTTGGGGTGTAAGCACTGTTGACAGCTCTGTCGCATCTACTAAGCCCTCTGTTACAAGCGCCAAGGGCGTCAAAACTGCCCAACAAGCTGCCCGAGCAAGAAGCAATACTCTTCCATCTACCTCTTCTGCCTTTTTTGCATCCGAAATATCACGAGTATCCACTGCGACCGAAGCCATCTGAACCCGACCACGATATTTTGCATGTGCATCTTCCAATCCTTTCACAAGACCAGCATACAACCTAGGCAAAAGCATGGTTGTTTTACCATCACCGGTGCTTGCCCCGGCAGCCTCAGCTCCTCTAGGCCTCAGTGCCCCTAATACATGGGCAGCACAAGAGGGGATAGAGGCTAGCACAGCTAGTAATTGGGCTCCTTCCGAGTGGACTCTTAAGTCGACTCGATGCCATTTTCCCATCACATTTCGTGCTGCAGTAGCCACAACACTGAATGAAATTCTTGGAAAACCGTATTTGCGCGTCTCTGCCGCTCGGCCAGCATCTTTGCAGAAGGGTCGGATAGAAAGCAATGCTGCTCGGATAGGCTCCGGTCTAGGCAAACCAAGACACGGTAGAAGAGCCTCGAGCACTCCGGAGGCCAGCAAGGCTATCCTTCCAGCCCCACCCTGCATTTCAGCAATAGTGTGCACGGCTGAGAGTACCCGATACACAGGGGACCAAGCCTGAGTAACGCCTTTACCTCCTTTATCTCCGCTACCGAACAACTGTACATGGGCGAGGTAAGCTTCGACCCGTTGGCGAAGACTTGATATGATGGATATGGCCACTTTTCTGGCTGAATAGGGTCCAAGGTCCACAGTGCGCAGGGCAGCATCTATTGCTAGTGCTCGTACCTGAGGTGAAGAGCTCATTAGTGGGGCAGCTAATAGTTCCCCCACCCCAGAAAGCTGGTCAAAACTAGGCTTAGATGTAGGGGTAAATGCTTTATCTAAACAGTATAAGTGCCAGGCCAAGTGCTGCTCAATTTCAGTTACTGCAACCTGATATAGACCATCATTTTTTTCGAGTACCTTCGACAGTCGTAAGGAGCGAACTAATTCTGACATATTTGGGAGAGAATGCGGTAATTGGTAAACTGGAATTGGTACTTTAGGAGGGAGCAATAACCCTAATAACCTCAGTGATCCTACACGATGAGCAGGACAAGACATGCCGTGATAATATAAAATCTCTACAGTCTCGGAATATGCATCTCTGTCTTTCTCTAAAGCAGCATTTTGAGTGTGGTTTGATGGCAAGTAAAGCTGCCAAATATCTGCAATAATTGCCTCTGCTCGCATAGCAAGAATGGCAGTTGATGTCATTTTTGCTCCTTGCGGAGCCCCAATTTCATCAGTTGGGGTACCGATTGGCAAGTAGGCTAAAGCAGATTGAGCATCAAGAAGTGCATTCAATATTGTACGTTTAAGTTCATCTAACAAGCAGTAACCACTGAAAGGTAAGAGCAGCACTCGAATTAATCTAAGAATCGAAACTAGAAGAAATAGAGATTGCCTTAAATGCCTACCCGAAATGGAAAAAATTTCAGCTGGCGGCAACACTGAAGTTTGACCTTTACTTTTAGTCCAAATTTCAACCTCTTCGGCCTCTGTTTCTGAGGGCGAAGGCCATATTAAATCGGCTACTGCGCAGTCTCCAGTCCATAAATTTTCAGGAAGAAAGTATGTTTCATCTTTCTCATCTTCTTTGTCTAATGCCTCGCTTTCCATATTTTCACCAATTTCAGTATCAACTTTGGTTGGAAGCTTGGTTCCTGAAAATATGATTTGGCCATTTGGACTCCCCTCATCTTGAGAGATATCTGGTTCTCCATCGTAAACTACTAAAAAGTCATTTGTTTCTGCGGCGTGCTGAGCGCGAAGACGTCTAGCTAGGGCGGGATTAGACTTTCGAGCAATAATGTATACAATGAGATTTATGCCACGGATTAGTAGCGAAAGGATACCTTCAATATGAAGGTTTGTCCTTGTTTTTGATTCTAAAGCTTGTGCAAATAATATGTGTAGACTCAAAAAACTGCTTGTTAGGGGCTCCACAGCAAGTTCCATGCGCTCTAATTCAGTGTACCGCAATGAAAACTTGACCTTTTTTACTGTAGAATTTTCCGAAGATTTTTCTTCGATCACCTCTCCAATCCCATCTCCTATACTCTCAAAAATCTCATATAACTTACACATTGCACGCTTATACGATGAAATCAAACCTTTAATTGAAATTCCTGGACCGTCTAGTGTAGAAAATGATTCGGAAATTTCTAATAAACGAGCAGAAAGTTCAGGGGTACCCCAGTCAGCCACCGGCTGCACGTTTTGAGCTAAACGACCCACCAAATCACATATCCCTTTCCAGTGATCAAGTAAACATTTTGCAGTTGAATTTGAAATAACATTAGTTAGAACCTGTGTGACTATTAGGGCAGCAGTTGCTGCTCCAGCACCAACAAATTTTGCCTCAAGTAAATTGGGCATTAAGTGCTTGGAGAGTATACAGGCAGCTGCCCCCCGTCCGGCTTCCGAAGTGATGCCGATTTGGACAATTTGGCGTAAACATAGGGGTATATGAGCTTCTGTCCCCGGTTTCACTTCAGTTTCATCCAGGGTAAATTCTGCTACAGCTACTGCCTAATATAAGACAAGGAAAATAACTGTACAGTATCAAGATAGATTTAAAGCAAACTTCAGAAATAACGATTATGTCAGGACCACCAAATTATTCAATGTATCCAAAATTTGTAATGTTCAAAAATATGAAGCTGAAATTAAACAATAGGAATAAAAGTTCATTGTATATAAAAATGTACTGAATAAATCCATTTATTGAGTACTTAAGTGTTTAGCCTTATTGCCCCAGGAATTAGGGAATGGGTTTAAAGTAAAGTTACACTTTTAACACCTATAGGAAATAACCCGTAAATCCACTTTTGACAAAACATTCACGGAAAAACGATCAATATTCACCAGATACCCACATTTAAAAAACATCAGCATGTGTCATTTAATATGATTTTTAGCATATATTAATATGCCAACGTAAAAAACTTTTAAAAGAGGAAAATGAATATAAAAATTGACTTGGATATAATTTAAATTTTCAAATAAAAAATATTCTTACCAAAATATCCCCTTTCTTTCAACACAATACGATAAAATAAAAAATTCAAGTCAAGTTAAGTTAAATGATTTGAAACCAAATAATTAGTTGAAACTCATTAAGAGAAAATTGATTGTTAACTGATATTTTTAAATATATTCAACATTAAGATAACGAAATTCCATGTTACTTGTTACAGTATACGTAACAGATCTACATTTTTGTTAATATACTGCAAAGAGTAAGATGGATGCAAAGAAACAAAAAGTGATATTTTGTGTGAAAGTCTTCCTACCTACTTCAACCCAAATATTATTTTAGGATCATTGTAGAACATTTAGAATACAGTATATATCATCTAGTCTATAGAGTAGTTGCCAGTATAATATGTTGTCCACTAGGTATCGTCAGCATACTATCCAACCTATGTCAATATCATATAAACATTATAATGTTTTTAACATTACCGTTCGTGCGGAGATATTTTCTAGTACATTATTTGAAACTGGGAGGTCCAGTCATTTCTAATTGATTTCTTATATAAACACAAGTATGACTCTTTGATACATTTCAGTTTGATCTAATATCAGTATGAAAGTACAATTTCAACATAAATCAAAATGATGAAGCTTTCATTCTACTTCTCCAATAAAAGTCTGCGAACTCAGTTATCTAAGTCCTTTTTTATATATTCGTACTTCCATAGTCTATACAAAAATAAAGTTCAGTATAGAATGTGGCAGCTAACCTGCACTGCCCGTGTAATCATATGAGCCAGCGTTGAAGGTGTCACATTTTCATTCAGAACTCCATCTTCGCAAGCGTCTAGAGGCAATACTCCTCCGATACGATGATTTGAAATCAACACACTACTATCTAGTGCACTAACCAGAACCTCCGTTGCCACTGGAAGTGCAGCGAATATCAGGGATCCAATATAAAAACATCCGTTCCCTCGAAGCAAGCGTATGGAGAGATGTTGTACAGCAGCAAATAATTGGGAAGAGGCAGATGATAGACCTCCTTCCTGGCCTGCAAAAGGATCACAAAAGTTCGCCACAAAAATAGTTCAAATTCAGATATGGTCCGTCTACAAAGGGTAAATAAGTTCAAATGAATTTGATTTTCAATTTTCAAAAGGTACTAATGACAACTTAGATTTTAAAATGCATTATCAAGAACACTTATTATCAATTTTTCTTATCTGTTTAAGAAACTAGTGCATTTTGGTTGGTAGAAACATTCAAACTTAAGACAGTCCAAAAAAGATTATAACTTACATGAAACCTATTTTGCATTATCTATTGTAAATGCAGCAAAAGTATTAGAAAACTTTTGAAATGAATTCTCTGCATCAAATTTTCTATAAAGCTCTTCTAAATATAGACTTTCTTTTCATACTACAGATTCAATAAAAATATTACTTAAACATCAAAGAACATTAATTAACCTGATATGCCTGTTTTTGCATGTTCCAGGGTAGCCTTTGCAGCTGCAGAGCCCCCAACAGCCAAAGCAGCTACAATCCCGTACTTCTCAAACAGTCGAAGTAACCCTGGGACAAACGGCCGATTTTGGCTGTCAAATTCCAGTTCCTCCGCCCGCTTTAAAGCAGCTTCATACAGGAGTTCTGTTGCAGCAACATTTTGAATTGCATCTTTGGCATCTATGACATCCGAAAAACAATGAAAAATTCTGTTACTTAGACAGGGTCTATCCAATAGCGAATCCAGTGCAAAAAATGCTCGAGCGAGTTCAAGTAAGGGTTTTGGATCTAATTGAGAAGTAGTAGAGGTATGCTTGGGCATCGGTTTTGGGACTTCATCTTTCCCAGTCCCTCCTTCAACTTCAGCTGAATAGTCAAGAAAGTTATCTTGTCGAAAACCTGTCAAAGATTTTCTCAAGAGATTTAAACGATTGGAAGAATTTTCTTCGAAAAATGTTTCTCCCACGGCTGCAAGGCCTGCTTCTAGTGCAAATTTCTGAATAGTTTTCAAGCACTCAGTGATTGCAACAATATAGAAAATGTGCTCGGCATGCTCTTTCAGTGAAGCGCTCGATTTTCCATGCTGCACAAGAGCCGATGCGACTACTTCATATACTGATTCCTGCTCAGATTCGGAGATAGTTAATCTGCTTATCAGATAGTCATGTTGACAGAGCTGAGATAGGGCCCCCATCGCCATTGCCTTGAGTGACACTGGCACTCGAGGTGATGATATTGTTATGCGTAAGGCGCGCAAACCATTAGCTTCAATGAAGGCATAAGCTAAGCTTGGTACTGTTAGCATGGTTTCCAAAAGACGGAGGCCATCGCGAGATGCACGAACAATATCAGAATCGTTGCTATCTAAACGGTAGTTTTTGGGGGATGTGTCTATGCACCATTCTAAAGATGCTATGGATGCCTGTGCCAAATCTTCTTTTACTGCACTGTCAAAAGCTTCTGAGCTAGAAATGCGCCTACTTTCTCGACGATGGCCTGAAGATGTCTGACCGGATAGACAGAGTCGAAGGGTAGTAGTTGCTGCATGCAATGCTGATGATACATTTTTCACAGATGCCCATCTTAACCGCCGAACTGCTGCTATTGCAGATTCCGTAGCCCCTACCGACATCTGAAAATGCCTGGAGAATATATTGGTGGATTCGAGTTGTCGAATGAGTTTATCAGGAACGCGCAATTTTCGAAATTCAACTCCTGCTCGAACGCCTTGTGAATCCACATCAGAAAGATCATCAGCATTGAAAGTAGCGCTTATAGGAGGATGCTGCTTCGCATCTGTCCCGACAGTGTGTATTGAAGGAGGTAATTTTGGGACATTACATGGTTCCCATGGTGTTGGCTTAGGGAAAGATTTTTCAGGTTGTCCAGATGCTTTTGATGAAGATATTCTTGCTCGTGCAGCGGCCGCAGCGGCTGCAACTTCTGCTGCTATGGCGGGTGGAAGGACAGGGGGTGGTGGGAGTATTGAAACTTGATGATCAGCACTTGCTGATAGAACAGAAGTAGTCGAGCCATATAATTCAGGTGGAAAAAATGGGGGCAGCGTAGCAAGCATCTTCTCATCAAAGAGCGCATAGCCGTAAAGAACGAGAGACAAACTTGTGAAGACTCCACGAATGACTAGATGGTCCGTAGAAACTGACTTTGTTACCTTTAAGAATTCGCCCCCGACTGTGTATACAGGAGAAATAAGCTGATCAAAATGTGATTGCTGCGGGACTCTAACATTCTTCGCAAATATCTGATATTAGAAATCCTAGATGATTAAAATAACATATCACTACAGAAAAATAGATATCGTAAATTTTATGTGATTACCTCCAACTGAAACGAAGTTGATTGGGTTTTTCCAATGAATGAAGGCAAAAGTTTGTCATGGGCAGCAATTCCTGATGCGACAACTTGCAAAGTTGTAACAATCACTGGAAAAGAAAAAATCACCTCGTCTACTGCTCTACCGCCAAAGTTCCCCGCAAAGAGAACTTGGGGTTCAGATATTATATCTGATGTCGCCATAGTGGGATGCAAATCTTGAGCGCAATGGAACCTATGTCTGATGTAATTTTTTTACTTGTTTGACACAGTTCTGAATTATAAATTTTTACAGATTTCATATTTCACTAAAATTTTTGAGGCAATACTCTTCCTCCGTACACAACGATTACATTCGCTATTTACGGTAAATGGAGTCAAGAAATTTTAGACCCCTTTACACAAGACAAGGAAATAGGATTTAATGCAGGTCACCTATTCAGGTACATTTACAATGAGAATTTGGGAGTTGCCTAAAATAGTTATAGGAACAAACTACACCTAATGAATTCAGTTATTCTGGACATAAAAAAACTGTTTTTTCTTGAGTATGTGCAAACTATAATTTTTGCTTTTTTTATCATTCCATGAACAATCTTGAAAATTCAGCAGCAAGGATATGGGGTCAGTTAAGTGTGAAATGTAAACCAAATTACAGTTGCTTTTGACACAGATCAAATAATTTTGAATAATACAGCAGCAGAAGTTTTTTGGCAGCACCTTGAATTGTACTTAGAACATTAAGTAGGGTCACCAGTATATCAAAATTGTGTAAGATACATCAGTGTTTGAGACTTTATGTAAACTAATCTTGGTAGAAGTTCTGGTAACAAAGTATAGTGGATTAGTGCAAAAAAGTAATGGCTGCAGTATTTATTCTATATAAGTATGGCAAACTTCTACATTTTGAGGTTTAAAAGGTTTTTAAAAACCAAAAGTAATATGTTGACATTTCTCATCGTTATAGAGCATCAGCAATGAAAAAACTGAAAAAGAAGCAGACATCCTAAGATAATGCACCGAGTAATGGCTAAAAATTTTAAAAATAATGTTGAAATATTTTTAGAAACTTAATTCTCAGCTTTTAATTTGTACAAAAGTTTTTTATTCATTAATCATTACTAATAATATTAAAGAGCAAGAATAATTAGAATATCAAATACATGTGATCATGTATACAGACATGTTATGGGAAGCTATAACTGAAACTACTCATCAAGTAAATTGTATGATAAGGACAACCTATCATATTGAAAATTATGCACAGTAGTAATAGGTACACACTTTTACAGTTTACCAGTGTCAAGACCAATGAATTGTATATACGTATAATACAAGGAACCAGAAAATACAAAGTACGGAATACTGCATGTATACTACTATATCATTTATCTTAATACCTGTGTTGACAAGAGTGCATCTTGTCAACATTCTACAACTTATTCCGCATGCATACATGTCAAATTACATCGTATAACCACAACTCCCTAAAAGAATTGTATACAAACAGAAATACATACATGGATGACATGGCAGAACATATTAGATCCTGACAACCAGGCTACAACAGGATAAATAAGTATAATTTATACACAAAAGCTTGACTTAATTCAGCTTAATCTAGCACGTAAATGTTGTCAGGATACTTGCCGGTCCTGCTATCTCTTTAAATTGTTACAGCATAACTGCTCAACTATGTTTGTAAATGTTCGTCTATGTTTGCCTATAGTTTGCCTACACCTTTTCAATAATTTTTGCCCCTTTTATCCTAATTGCACCTTAAATGCCAAACCCTATATGTCTACACCTTTTGCCATAATCCTTTGTGGAATCTTTTGTGTACTTACTCTACAAATTGCCATGTGTCATCTTTCATATGGTTACTTGGAAACTTCTTGGATTACTTTCTACAACCAGTTCAACCTACAAAATAATGATTCTATTTTCATTGTGCTCCCCTGAAACTCTTCTTTACCGTCTTCAAACTCCGCTTCAACTGACTGGATATTATTTCAGAAGTTGTCATTAAACTAAAATTCCACTTGAATCGGCTTTACTATCAATTACTCCGCTTTACTCAGCTTCTGCCAAAGACAAGTTCTTAGAATTTTTAAAAAAATTCTAGAATTGTCACAAACTTAACAATGGAAATTGCTGCATTTACCTATGGAGCAAAAGATGCAGCAAAATTCAGCAAGATTCGCCAGAGAGCCAATTTCAAGGGCACTTCAAGAGGGTATACCACAGGAGCTAGTGGAGACATGTTTATTTGTTCAGTTTTGTGTTTATATTCACTCTTCTCAAGTTTAATAAAACTATTATATTTTTACTAAATTATTTCTTTGCTTTGCTGTTTGCCTGCCCTCTGTTGTATATCGGACCTTACCCCTCCTTACGTACCTATAAATATATTATATTATAATAGTGTCTCCTCCTTCCTCTCAACACTATCTGCCAATTTTTTGTTTTGTTTTCAATATTCAGGAAAATTAGGTTAGAGAAATTTTGTGCATAATGTAGATTATGCATGATTATAAGATGATACGCAACTATGGTTGTAGTTGCTTTTGTCTTGTTTAAGATTAATATACTTATTCACATTTGAGCCACAGTATTACTCTCTCAAATCAATTTTTATTACAGAAAATATTTGCTATGAGTGCATAAAACAAGCAAGATGCAAAATAGCATGAAATTGCATTTTATACAAACACAATTGTATCACTGAAAATGAATGTACTTCACAACAACACACAAATCATGTCCCTAACCCGTCACCATAGCCTGTCACCCCACATTCCAATATGTAGAACAATGATTAGCCATAAAACTTAGAACCACAGCTGTAAAATGAAATTAACACCTTAAGGCGTTAATTCCTAACAAGTCTAAACTTTGGCAACTCATGTTAGTTTAAAATACTGTTTTGTTTTGTTAATTTTGCCACTAATTTGTCATTTCTGAATAAAATTTTTAGTGTACTCTCTCATGATACAGTGATCTGGTAATATTGAATGACAAGCCAATAAATGAAAAACAATCATAATTTAAAAGATAATCTTTGATATGACTCCAGCACTTGGTTTCCAGCAAAATATTTGCAGTTTACATTTTAAGATATATTTAATTCCAATGCACCTTTAAGATCAGCAGAAAATGCAGTAATCCAAACTGAAATAAATGAACTTTGCAAGTCATCTGGCAGCATTGACCTTTGAATTTGGTAGAAACTATTACCGTGTCAGGACTTGATCTGTTTTGCTGTATGATTTGCTATGAAGTCATGATTTTTTATATGCTAGATGCTTATGTACAATTTTAAAATGAAGTCATAGTTTTCTACTGACTTGATTCATCTTGTATGTGCAATCTCTTAAGTTGCATTCTCCTAAGTTGCGTTCTCTCAAGTTGTATGGTGTTGATGAAATTCATTCTCAACAACACAAGAAATAGAAATTAACATATTGTGTTTGCTTGTGTTGTTTTACATTTTATTGTTTGTTCTGTGCTTCCTGATTCACGCATGGAATACATTTATCAATTTCTGACATACTGCAGATGTCAATATAACATATTAACAACTGTCACAATGTCAGGAATGTAAAATACAACATAAACAAGGAATTTGTGAGAATACGTATATTATTACATCCTAAATTGTGTTAATAGAAGTGAGATAACTTCGTTAACACAACAAAATATCACTTACTGAAACTTGTTCTCACAATCTAAACTGGAACTTGTTCTCATAGTCAGAACTGAAGCTTCAACAAAGCATCAGGAAAAACGTACCGCAGCTACAAAATAGAATTAACTCCCTTAGGGGTTAATTCCTGACACACAACTAACCTTCTATTATATTTTACAATGTAAAAGAGTACTTTAGGGCACTTTCGAGATGTAGCTAAATTGGATTGTGAAAACAATCACTTAAAACAATGTAAGAAGCCCAATACTGCTGAGGATGCACAATATGTTGTGTAAAGAATTGTACTCCTGGCAATAACTCATGAGTTTAGACAGCTGAAAAGAGTCGAATATTAAAAAGCAAATAGATGTAATTATTTTGCACCTGTTCAAGCATATTGATGCCAATATAAAATTTGTTTGAGAAAATTTGATGGTAACCATTAAACCTTTTAATATCAAGAATAATAGCATATTTTGGAAAGTGTAATATGAGTGTTTATCTATACTTATACATTTTTAAATTTATTTTAATAAATGGTAAAATTAGATGGAAAATATTTAATTATTGTGTGCTGTCCCACATTGCCTAAAACGAAAAACATAAAAGTTGTGCGAACAGTCGAATTGGGGACAGCAACTGAAGAGAGGAATAATCAAATGGCCATTAATGATCATATGTGCCCTGTATCAGCGAATGTAGAAAAACTTCCACAATAGTATTCCCTAATGAAGCAAATTTGACAAGAATCGTGGGTCTACGGTCTTTTCACAAACATTACGGCATAAAACTCTGACTTAAAAGTTCCTATCTAGTTACAAGACATTGCCTGCCAAACTATATCAAAAAAATTAATATTTAATTTATTCTACTATGTACCCATTTTGATGAGTTAAATCTTGACCTATAGCACTGTGCTTGTGGATTTTTCGTGATTATTAACATCTAAAAATAGCTTAAAATCTACTTTGCAGAAATATCGGTAATTTATTACGATTGACGTTGCCGTCACATCCGTGACCAGATTGAAATTAAATATCTGTCACATGTGGACGAATTGGAGCTTCTGATTTGCCTTTTTATTAAAAATTTTTTATTAATTACATTTTTAATTTTTGGGTAAGAAAATGAGTTCGATTCAGAAGGCTATTAGAGCTTTTTCGACATAATTGAATTGCATTCGGATGTGCTCTCATGAATCTTCGCTGACTATGAATGTACATTCTCGTGGCAAGTTAGGCATAATAAACTTGAAGCATGTGTGCGTTATGACCGCCTTACACTTACTTACGAATGTGATTGGGAGTCAGTCAGATTTTAGAGGGACACCTACGATCATTCCATTGAGCATTACCCAGAGGACTGGTGGTACAAATGCGAATGGGTGGGGCGTTCATATCGGTGGACGAGGAATTGCTCGAGGGCACCGCCGCTTGAATGATGATAGCACGCATGAAATAAAGTCATCGAGCTCCATCATCGCAAAGAGCATCGAAGAAACCACTGAGGTAATGTTTCAATCACATATATTTAATTGAATATTGCCAATATATTTTAATGGAAAGCTTCAATGCACGAGAATGTTAGTAATTTTTAGTACTAAGAGACATAGTTCATCTAAGTGGTGCTGATACATATGGTTGCATTGCAGATATTCCAGTGGCGAATATTTTTACTTGAAGTTACTTTCGATAAGTGAAAATATTCTAGTAAAATTAAATTTCATATGTAACTTAAATCGAAAAAAGGGTGCATTCCAGGAGTTCGTGTTTTTTTATATTTCGTGCGTTTTGGAATGTCCATGTTTATCGAAATATTTAACTCTATCCTTCCTTTTTCCTCAAATTAGTAGCATTTAATTGACTTTTATTTGCGTGCTTTAGTTTTATGATTGAATTATACATTAATATCGGTCTTCTTGTTTTCATAATTTCCGAACTAACGCACATTTCTTTTTCAACTTTTTATGGGCTGAACCAATGAACCTTTCAGATATTTAAGCATCTCTTTTTATTAGACTATTGAACCCCTACTACTACCATACTCTAATTACTTTTTCCGGTCATTCTGTTCGTTTAATTTGTACTTTCAGTATGTTGTACATACTTATTGATGAATTTGAAACAGCAGTTTATGGTTAGGGAAGCTGGTACTTCATGTCCTCGTCAAAGGAAAGAAATTTAAACGTTGTCCTTTGTAACATTTATTCTTTTGTATACAATTTACCTTTGTACATACGTCTACTTGACTCTTCTATGAGTGTAAAAACCTTTAGGTATCCAATTCTCGGGAGTTTTTCCTAGCATGCTTCCACGTAATTCCTTTGTAAGTTCAAAAGTTTATAAACCTGGAGTTTTTTCCGATACCTTTCCGCATAACCCTTTTGAATATTCAAGGACTTTCAAAGGTTCATTTATCGATTTTATGTATCCGCAGCTCGGTTTTTTAAGTCTATCTGACTATTACAATAACCAGTATGTTGGTACGATAAGTATTGGAACGCCGCCACAAGAATTGACAGTTGTACTAGATACTGGCAGCAGCGACCTTTGGATACCAGGTAGGTTCATGAAAGTTGCCAAATGCTGACCTATATAAATAACTAGGAACAAAATAAAAACTGAAAAACAGAAATTCTATAACTTTTTGGGGTGCAGCTCGACAAGTAGATTTTAAAGTTGCTATTTGTTTTCAGTAAATTATTCTATTATCAGCCTCCCTATTAATGTTGATCGTAATTAGTACATGGTTCATGTTTTAACTCTAGAATCACCGGTGTCTTCATTTAAAAGCAAATGATGTGCTATGATGAATAGTTGTTTGTACACATGAAATTAAGCCAAAAATCGAATTCTGTTCATTTTCTAGTATTTATTCATATAGGAACTAAAATTGTGCAATGTAAAGAATTCCAGCTTCCCTTATTAAATAAGTTTGACTATGATAGTTAATTACTATTGGGTAAATATTCTTTTTCCATTAAAATCAGTTGCTCTTTAACCTATATTTTCTATATTAGTAATTAATTTTATTGAATAAAATAGTTTTTGTTTAAACCTATTGTATACTATATGGTTAAATTAAAATGTAAAAAATCTATTGAGACCAACTTGTTAATTTGCTATATCCCAATTTGTCATATCCAAAAATCTGAATCTGAACTTGGAACAATGTAATTTTTTGTTTACTCGTTATATGAGAAAATTCATTTTAAGTGAAAATCGTTTTTTCCGAAATTTATGCATTTACACTTCTATTAAATTATAATGTTGTCAGCCTGGGGCTGTACTCAGTGTGGCAATCATGTAACTTTTGATGGAAGCCGTAGCTCTACATATAAGCCGGTAGTCTCTGGAGATGGATCAAAAGCGTTTGAAATCGATTATGGCAGTGGCGCAGTGAAAGGCACGGAGGCTACCGAAACTGTGACATTGGGGGGCTTTCAACTAGATGAAGTCGCATTCGGGGAGGCGAGAATTTAATTTACCAACTGTGAGCTAATCACTGAAACTCAAAAACTTACGTAGGATTTACAATGTGTACCGTCGATATTCCATTAACTGATTCTGTCGGTTACACCAAAATTATCAGTTAGTCAAATTTATGAATTAGGGATACTAAATTAACGCCAGCAAATGGAGTCGTGGAGAAGATAAAGCTATCAAATAATGGAATATATCATTTAGCGGACCATCGATTTATAGAATATTGACTGCAGTTCTAAAATTAATGTTATATTTAAACTGCTGCAAAGCAAAATTGTATATCTTATTTGATGTAAGGGTAATTAAATTATACGTAAAGTGCATGAATACCGATGCATGTATACCGGCTTATATGTAAAGTACATGAATACCAATGCACGTATACCGGCTTATATGTATTCCTATAATTCTATGAATATGCAGTTAAAATATTCCTGTAATAATGATTGAAATATATCGATATATTCATATATATGCTTTTTAACTTGACTCTGGAAATTCGGCCACGAATGAAAATAAGCTTAATTTGCACATAATTACAAGGTTGGGATGTATTTTCTGTAGACGGCGTAGGCTTCTTACTAAAATATTTGATTGTGCCAGGTTTTATATGAAGATGAGCAAATTCGCAACTTCATGATGGACGGTATTGCCGGATTAGGTTTTGCTGGCCTCAGTATCATCACTCGGCCAACTCTCTTAGATCGGCTCATAGCCGATCACTCTTATCTACCTGGACTCTTCAGCGTGTATCTGTCCACTGATCCTAATGATGGAGAACATCCGTCTCACCTGATGTTTGGAGGGTACGACTTGGGCATAGTCAGCGAGAATGCCACTTGGCACTATACCCCAGTAGTGAGACAATCTTACGGCGAGCTTCGGTACTAGATTATTATCGTTATTTGAAATTTTTTTCAATGAATTATTTGTGTCCTATTATCGAGAATATCACCAGAATTTAACATCATCTTGCAATAGCAATTTAGGTCAAATGGTGCCGAGATAAATTTTTCAGCCCCACAATCCTCAAATTCATCTGATATGCTAATCACTCTGAAAACTGTGACAAGATTGATGTACTTTGTCGGACTGAGTCATCTAAAATCGCTTATGATGTCAAAAAGCTTATACATATATCTTGTAATTTGAATTATTATTCTGTACTTGTATACAAGAATTTGAGAAAACTTTTCATTGGTTGAAAATAGAATGATATTTCAACCTTATGGCTATTTGTGAATGTGACTTCATTGTGACATGCAGAGTAATTTTTAGCTTTGTAAAAAGATGGCTTTACATGATATGATTTTTTCCTCTTTGTAGGTATTGGACTGTAAAAATTACTCAAGTTGATTTAGTCAGTTCAGCTGGAGATACAAAGGGGACCATTATTTCGACTGAATGCGCAGGGGGGTGTTTGGGTATTGTTGATACGGGAACTTCGGGTATTGCAGTTCCTGAGGTACTAAATTTGATAATAAAACTTCAAAAATAAATAAATGTTTGACAAAAAATTAAAGTATGAGAGACTAATATGTAATCCTTCACATCGTTCAGATGACATTTCTCCTTCACTACACTGTTGTCGTTTGTATTGTGTGCAGTGACAATTAATTTCCCTTGTTGTACAGTGGCAGCAGTGTTTTTCTCAATACCTTTTCGTGAAAAGTGTTTGATGCCCGTTGAATGTCAACAGGAATATCATCTTTCATGTGGTCACATCATCTGCACCCCATGAATCGTAGGTTTTCGCTTTTCCAATTGATTAGTCAAGGTTAAAATTGTACCCCCTCTTTTTTACTTTTGAAATATAAATATATCACAGTCTAATAAAAATTCAAAATAGAATTTTCATGTCAACGTATGTTAGTTAGTTCATTAGTTAATTAGCTGCTTACAAATCTATAAATATATTTATATATAGATTTTCCTCCATCAGTTAAATTGGATTATAGTATTATTACGTATAGCATTCAACAAAAATGCTAAATCAAAATGAATTACAAATGTAAAATATGCATTAAGAGAAATCACACTCTGTAAGCACTTATCATGCAGTTAACTTCTGCTGTAGCAATTCTATTGGGACCACTGAATTTATTCGTTCTATTAAAAATCGTATTTGTTATATCTAGCATTCCCAAAAAGAGTTAATAAACGTATATTTTTTGTACTAAAAGTGTACATGAACTGTAATTTTTGTCTATACAAACCGAATGTAGAGTATACGTATATTTTCTCTGCAAGTAATATCTGAAATATACTATGAATGTTTTCTTTTTTTGCAGTCAGTATATGCCACTTTGCTGTCTCAAATTACGGCTGGTTTATCATGTCGCGGGACATTTTGCTATGGGGCACAAGTATCCGATTTTCCTGACTTAATATTCAGCGTTTACCCCGATAACGTCTTTCCTCTAAGAAATCAAGATTACATCGTGTGCGGTTCTTGGAGTCAATGTATGATCAAACTTCAACCTAGTTTTGGCGAGTCATACTGGATTTTGGGAGATACGTTTCTTCAAGCATACTATACTGTTTTCGACATTGAAAATTTAAGGATAGGGTTTGCTTGTGAGGGTACTTGTGAAGGGGGAACATGGCACGGTACCGGTGGTTTATTTGAAATTGAGGTGAGAAAAGTGAAGTTGTTATATCCTAAGCTTACTAAAGTTAACAATGCAATTTGCACCTGTGCTGTTTTTCAGAGAGCATATAATTGGAGAATATGGATTATGGGAATTTCAGCAGCACTCACTATTCTGAGTGCTTTTTATTTACTGGGGTCACTATTGGGTCCTAGAAAACAGTATCAATCTTCAAGTGTAGACAACACTGTTCGCAATTCGATATCTGCTCTTGAATCAGAACAACTAGGAATCGCTCATCGTTTCGATTTGAAAAATGGATACGGCTCAATTTCGGATAAAGAGAAAAGAACGAAGTGAGGGTTTGTTTCGCAAATTGCCCTCTAATAGTTAGTAGTTTTTCGTTCATAGTGATATAACATTAACCATATTTTCTTATGTGTATAGATTGCATTTCTGAGCGCATTTCAATTCTTTTTCTTGTTCGGGAGTGATAATGCATGATAGCAATTGCTTTACCTTAAAAATCGATTCCTAAACTTATCCATCTTTTTCTTGGCTGCATATGGTTTTCATTTAATCCAACAGTATCATTTTCAAATCTATTTGATACATCAAGTCATACATTCAAATATTGTATTATTTGAGTGCTATCTTTAATTTACTAAACACTTAACTGGAGTATATTTTTTTATTTTTGTCTTGCCTTCTACCAGCTAGAACGGGGATTTGTTTAAAAAACAGTGTAGCCCTTAATTCAGAATTATTGGATGGGAAAAGGGTAAAATATCTTTGCCCAAATTAATTTTGCCACTCAAATGAAATGTTATCTAAAGTTAAACCTCTAAATCAAATTTTTACTGATCAAGAAGATGCCTAATTAAAATAAAAATCCGAATGCATCTTTGACAAATCGAGCCATTTTATTCAACTAACCGAGAGTTTGATTGCAACAAAAAAAGATTCAGTACTTCGATACATGTCTTGCTGGTTTAAGTGGATTATTAAATGTTTGATTCAAGTCTGTACTGGTTGGATGGACATAATCGTGATGTTACACTCAATCGCATCAAATTCTTTGAATCTTGTAGAGGGCCCGAAATTTAGCGAGTATGAAATATAATATCATCAGTGCCATGAGAGCCTTTGTGATCAGAATTCAAAAGTACGTTTTCCCGGAAAATTGCACAATTTATTGGCTAAAATGCTTGCTCTGATAAAATGGAAAGTCAACTTCAATCGGCAGCTTAATATTTCCATCGAAATATTTTTATTTGTATGATAATATTATTTAATTTCTATACTGCATAGGCAGCTTTGTGAAGAATTTTGTTGTCAAATCTCCGTTATATGTAGTGTGTGCTTGAACTGTTAGTGCTGTTAAAAGCAGTTTACTTCAATGATTCAGAGTAATCTTTCTTGAAAGTAGTTGTACAATTTGCGTGTCTCTTTATTAAGCACAAAACATAGATTCAACTATTTATATTGCAAATGTATACATTTTTCAAAATCTTATTTGACAAATTATGCATTCCAAAAAATTACTTTAAAAAATTATCTTTCAATTACTTTTTTCATTTTGTATATTTATATATACTTTATGCTGCTATGGTTCTGCTCATTTCGAGATAGGCAGCATGAGTAAGCGAATAAGGAATGAAACCCTCTAAAGCGCTTCGGTCCACCTCAGAACAATTTTCCACAAAAAGATCCATGAATGCAAGCATCTCGGGAAATTTCCAATCTTTATAAATGACTTTACAATCCAATTTCATTCGTAAGAGAGTCAACGCTGCACATTCGAGATATTCATTTAAGGCTCTACGAGCTTCGTCTTCATGATTAAAAATGACCCTACGTGTATGCAATATTTAGTACATATGTATAAAAATGATTAAAAAGTATACATTTTATAAGCATACAAGTCATAACACTTGACGTTCTAAAAGTTTAGTGCTACACTTTTAATATATTTATTCAAATACGTAAAATTCTGGATGAATAAAAGATTAACATTTATTAATAAAAGAGCTATATCTATATCCACTTAGATAGCTATTACATTGATATTCAGTAAAACCGTTACTTAGGATAAAGGAATCTGTCAAGACCAAGGAAGTAATTCTTCATATCCAAATTCTAAAATTAAGCTTGGCTTGGCTTGCTATTACTTTTTCGTTTTTTCATTACAAAATTCGACAAAAGCGAATTCCTTATATTATATGCTATTACAGATAATATTGAATTGTCAATCCATCTAGTGACTTCTGGTCCAATATTGTATTAATTTTTCCCTTGAATTCCACAATTTTTACGAAAATAAATGTGCAAGATAAGTACTACTTAAAAGAAGTATCTTAATAAAATGCACGGGTATTACATTCGAAGGAAGATATCACTGACCTGAACAAACTAGTAATTGCCAATATAGCCAAATGTTCATTACATTCATACCCTTCTAGAACACCGATAAATTTACACTTTTTCCACTGATCAGCAGCAAAACACGCAGCAAATGCACACGGCAGTAGTTTCCATGGAGCAGGATTTAAATTTGATAATTCAAGCGACTGTTCAAGTCCATAATCTTGAGTTGTGAGGCGCAGGCCCAAATCACTCGCAAACGACTCGAAGGGACCTAAGTCAACTTGAGTAGATATGCCATCCCCCTTTTGAATGGCGGCATCAAGCATTGAACAAGCAGCCTTTGTGGTCGTGTGTAAACCTGACATACTTTTACTGCAAACTTCACATAGAGCCTATAGTAAAAAAAATTTCTGGCTAACTTCTTAGCTTTATTGCTCAGTACAAATTTAATCCAGTTATTTTTCAGTTATTTCCTGCCTCTTCCTATTACAATTGGCTCTCCTTACAGCTTTCAATAAGATAGACCCAAAGAAAAAGAGTGATATTAAAAATCCACAACTACATTCAACTTGGGAAATGTTCTAGAAACTTTTTCTGTACAGCTTATTTATTAACACTGACAAGTATACTTGAATCTTATAGCATACTAGCCTCTTCTACATAAACTTCCAATAGTTAATTGAGCTCCTCGAAAACCATTTTTATCTAGAGGAGAGCGTTACGTATAATTAATATAAACTTTTCGAAATTTGTATACATGTATATATATTATTGATAAAAAACCCAATACCTCTTGCAGTAGCTTTCTAAAAGTGAGTGCCATTCCTATAGCAATGCTATGTTCTAGAAGCTTTCCTAATGGCGATAGGGACCTAAGCGATTCATGCCACAGAGTGCTTCCTTCTTGAGGCTGGACATCTTTGAAGCGAGCTAGAGCCGGAGTCATGTTGACGAGTAACTGATAGATTTCACGAACACGGCCAGATATCAAGCTAAGCAATTCCTGCACATATCAACGTGAAAAAAATGAATGCATGAATTGAAATAACAATTCCATATGCTAAAAGTGTACTGGCCATAAATTTCACATACATTAACATCTACAATAACAGCAGCAGAATTTCAAACCTGTTCAAATGCTCGAGCCCCTTCTCCACCGAATAGGCAGCAAAACGCCCTAATCTCATCTTTATCCAAGTACAAATCAACCGGTATAGGGATTTTTGAGGCAGTTTGAGTACTTACAAAACCCTCCCTACCTCCCACGTATACAGCTCCAACGGACAAATCTCCTTCAGGACTATAAAAGCACCATACATAGAATTAGAGATTGACTAACTTGAACTGTCTCAAACTTGAACAGTTCGGGAAGAATTGTTCAATAGGTCTATTAGTTGAATTTTGGCATATATTGGACAAATATAGCGCCTGAAGACTTGATGCGTAGAACTCAACTAGAGAAATCAATTCTTTAAAACCAATCGAAAATCGGACCAAGTGATAAATAAAAAAAGGCCAATTTACTACAAATAGTGACTTTCCAGCTCATGGTGGAGTTCTTTTTTTATAAAAAGTGACATTCTGACCTAGAATAGAGCACTTTTCCGTTGAAAAACGAAATTTCATAATAAATTTTGAAAGGCTAGAAGGTTTCAAATAACTAGGTGGCCTATTCGATACTTTTATTAAATTACACATTGAGTTAATTATTTAAAAGAAATAAAACTAGAAATGAAGCAAATAATATTAAGATTTTTGTCTACCTTATGCGTTTAATAAGAAAAATGTAGTACTTCACCACCCACTCTAAAACAGTCCTATTATTTGGGGTCGGATAGGCTGCATCAGCATCTGATGTCCTGGTCCACTGGGAGCATTCGTCTAGAAAAACACGCCGAACTATACCCCCAACATCAATCCCGACACCCCCCAAAGTACCCTGAAAAATAAAAAGGCTTATATTAGAACTCGTATCAATTGCCATTCATAAAAGAGTAGTCTAACTGCACATAAATAATAAAATTTGAATGCAGCGAATTTACTTGTAACGAGTTTTCACTTATAGCGAATCAATAAAAAAGTCATGATACTTCTAAATTCAGCTTCTGAT
>JAULBW010066807.1:0-41276 GCA_032358265.1 Vaucheria bursata
ATGAGGCACATTGATCAATTTAGTTTGAAGATGGCTATAATAAGTAAAACTGTTCAATTGGGTTTGAAATCATTTACTTACTGTAAGTTTAACTTGGCTGTATTCTGCCGAAATTTTATTAGATTTGATTTAACAATTCATAAAACTATGTATATCATATATAGGCACCTAAACAATGTACGCCTAAAGGTATTTTTAAAAATGTTCAATTATTGGCAAATTGCTATGCAAAATAAGCTCGAACTGACATTCTTGAGGAGCGAACGTACTGACAACAATGAAATAAGACCCCGGTCTTAAACTTGCTTTAATGGTACATCCACATGTACTGTCGGTAAATGTCCCACTTGATGAAATTGCTTTCATACTCAAATTTGCTGGTAGGTGATTATTTGAATCTGCATCAAAGATTGACACATTTATAGCTGGTCTTGGTTTTGATCTAGTACCAATTAGCCGAACTAGGATTAGTGTAGTCGCAGCAGTAGTGCTAAATCTAAAATTGGGATTTCTTGAATAGTTTCTGAATGAGATAGAAACAGATCAGTTCAGTGGGTAAAACTCTAGCCAAAGGGCGAATTTCTTTGGAATGCATTTACCAGATTATTATAAATTTAACTTTCAAATTCTTTCAGAATAAAAATTTCAATATATTAAAGTTCTATGAAAAAAATCAGTTTGGGGCAACAATATTCCTTCCACCAGTGATGTATCAATAGAAAGTAAAAAAACTATGCACATTATATGGAATAATTTTCTAATGAAAATGCTTCAACAATAAAATTGATTTTGCTGGAATATTTCAAGTTTAATTTTTGATACTAAGAAGTTATAACTTATGAATAAATTGAAATATAAGACATATATATATATATAATCAAATTTTTTTCCAAAAAAATGAGTAATCGCTAAGTTAAACACCAAAGTAACTTTCACAAAATCGAATTTTTCATATATAATTAGTTAAACTAGTCTTATATATATTCCAGTTTAATATATATATATATATAGATCAGAGTTTTGGGCATTATCGAACATGTTGTTTCATAAATTTTCTCCAGAACATTGCTCAATTAAAGTATGATTATGTAGTTTAATCTTCAATATACTCTGCAATTTAGTTTCTCGTATTTCATTCCTGTCTTAATATTAACTATCAATAACATCAATTATTTTATGTAAATCAAATTTGAAATACCCGTAATTACTACATCCAACTGCTGTTCCCTCGTTGAAGGACCAAGATCCCGTGACTTTTCGTGTGCACATTCCCTCTCCTTCTGCTGGAATAATGACTGGCCTTTCAACTTCAACTGAAGATGCCACTGTTAGTAAGAAGTTTCCAATTTGGTTTGCTTCGTAAGTGCTGACGACTAAGGTATATGTGCCTGCTGGAATTTTACTCTTCGATGCAGCAAAGCAAAACCCTTCAAAAAACAAATCGTAATAATTATAGGAGCATATGTATATGCCTATGGATGTGTAACGCATTTATACGGATATGTACTACATGGTATATATTCATAAAGGATACGTATGTATATAAAATGTATGATGTGCGTAGTCATGCATACATGTGACATATGTGCACATGCTTTTGTGCATTTGTAATAGCTAGGCGTTTTAGTTAAATGTACCTTGTTGCTATGTTTTTTGTTGCTATATATGTTCTAGCTATGTATGGTATTGCTATATATTTTATTGTTTGTGCATGCAAAGGGCATGTACATTTTTGATATGTATATAATATATACATGTATCTACGTACCTGGTCTATATGCTCCACTAGTAAGTACTTCTAGCACTAATGGCAAAGAATCAACACGGTTTCCATCACTTTTAACAAGTGTTATATCAACAGCATAGTCTTTTGGAGCTTCAAGCTGTATGTGAAGATATGTCGGTCTATCCAGTTTAACTGAATACTGAGGGTTTAAGTAAAAAGTTGACAGACTAAGGTTGCCACCAGCTGTTTCTGGATTCCACTCTCCCTGACAAATATGATATATGTATGCGCGGGTTTATTTATATATGACAATTTTTGGTAAATAAATTCATATTGAACATTTGAAAGTCCAGACAGTTGTGGAAAAAAAGTGAATATAAAATAAGTTCAAGAAAGCAAGCGGCAAGGCTACTGAGTATGCTTGAAGAGCAATCCATTATGCACAATATAATGTACATATGGCGATATCACTAATATGAAATGCTTTAAAAGTAATAGTACAGACTATGATAGATACAATCTATTCATACTCATTTATTCAAATTCCTTGAATAGAACGCTTTCGATTGATGCATTTCTAACAGATAGCACCAGTTTCAGATAACGCAAATAAATATTCATTTAACACAAATTGTTGCTGAGAATCAACTATCAATTTCAAACAATGTGCCGAAAATCGGTATACAAACTGTTTCATGCAGTCTTTTTAAAGACAGCATCAACAGCCTTAATAGAAGGACTAGTACATGTAGGTGCACCTGAATTTGGAATCGATGAGGGGGTATATCAGGGGTAGAAATCAGTTCAAATGTTGAACTACAATATACATTTAATGTATATCGCACATCCCTTTTTTTTAGATACTGACTAAGAACCAGCGTATAGCTCTTTTGAGTTCCGGACGGGAGGGTAGGGAGTTCGAATCTCACTAAAGTATGTGGATTATTTGTGTACGTACCCTGTAAAATTAATGAAAAAAATACTATGTAATCTATATGTATTGGCAATAGTATGTTTGCATATTTTAAGAAATTGAAAAGCGATATTCGAATGTAATAAAATTTATTAAAAAATGTACAGTTCTTATTGAAATTATGATGCTGCTAAGCTCTACTCGTACCCTATACATAGGAGGAGTAGAGTAAAATACTCGTCGGCCATCCAAGTCATCATACACATGTAGAGTCAAATAATCCCCCTCCGATTCGCTAGATTCTAGCATCATAACATGACGAGTCAACAGTACCCAAACAATGGGTGAACTGGAACCCGAACTGTTTGTTTTTGGGTACTTAACACTTAATGTAAACTGAGGGTTGTAACCATAGTTGAAGCGATCATTTGCAGGTCCAACTTCGACTTTCCACTCTCCATGTGTCACACTTCGATATGCAAAGAGTGCAGGATTCCAATTGATAAATACATATCGAAAGTACCTAAATAAATGTAACAAATAATTCTTGAAGTAATGGAAAAAAAATAATCTCAGATAAAAATGAGGGAAAGTAATACAAACAGTGAACAATACAATATCTATCAGCTCCAAAAGAAGATAATTTATTCTAAAACACTTTTTCAAAGCCGAAACAAAAAATCCAAGGTTAATCACAGAGAATTTAAATATTTGATCAGAAATCTACACTTGTTTGCTAATGGAAATTAAATGTTTATTTACTTTAAACACTGACAATACTACTAAATTGGAGCATTATCGTGACAGAAAAATTCTGTTTATTGATGTAAAAAGTATTACCTACATATACTTGTCCAATCTATCCAAAACACCCCATTATCATCTAATGAGGCAGCTTCTAAGTCATAGCCAACAGCTGATTTAATTTTATTGGTCCAGTTTACAGAGTCATCAACGCTGAAAGGGCCTTTCCAACGTTTTCGGGCCCAAGGATTTTTAACCTAAATATAAGTATTAACATATAATATATATCAGGTGTCAAATTTTTATAAATACACTGCTTTAGTATACAAGCATCTGTACGTATGTATGCAAGTTTCAGGTAGAGTTGAGATTTTCAAATGTATCACCTGTAACAATCGAACTCCAACAACTTCTTTAACATCAAGAACAGCATAGGCATGACCCGGAACAAGACCCAATCTATGTAAATAAAATTGAATAACATGGAAAGAGTGTAAGGGCATGTTTTTATTACTATTACAAAATTGAAACAGTATTCTAGAACTATTTCAGAAACATCCACAGTCAAGATGATGCGGTATCGATCAGAAGAAGATATACTTGGGATAAAATTATTTCGAATATTCAATCATAACAAATATTAGAAATTTCACGTTGTACCTGTCCAATTCTTCTTCAGATTTTTGAATTTAATGAATTCATTAAGTGGTCCTGACAAATTCGTCATACATGACATTTACAGTAAATATGTAAAATTTTTGTTTAAGATAAAATCATGTAATTCTCAAATTATTTATGTTCAAGTACTTTATACGTGGCACATTAAGACCATAAAAACAGTAAGAGAAAGCAAAATATTAGTATACTTTTATTTTGTAGACATATTTATACATAAAAATGATGAGTTATATTTGAAATCATGACTCCTATTAGCTTATATATGATGAGTCATCATTTCCAATAATGAAATGAAAACTTTAAAGTATAAATCTAGCAGTTTAGAATAATAGTAAAATACATTTCTTGTACAAGTGATTGCCAATATCAGTTGCTAATTACCAGAGATGATGCAGATATACCAGAGCGAGACTTCAACATAGAATTGTTCTAGAAATTGAACTTTGTATTCAAGTAATAGCTAGTTACATATTTATTGTATACTCTACCAGTATTAACAACCAGGCATGACTAGCAACTTGAGAGTATTAAAAAATGGCAAGAAACTCATACAGCATACCTTTCTGCTTCGTCATGCGTTAAAGCTTCACCTATAGTTTCAGTAGAGACAGTGACTAAACAGTCTCCAAATTCATGCGCCGATAGCAAACGTTGCCAGACACGCTCTGACGGCTGGTACGAGTCCAGAGAAACTTTTTCTACTTTTGAAGATTCTGGGTTCAAACTCCGCCTGTGTTCTTCAAAAAATATTTGCTCTGGCAGCCACCCAGTTAAGGCAAAAAGGTCAATTCCACTGTTACTTCCAGGGAAATCATACCCCCCTACAGAAAAGGTATTGGCTATTTGCAATTTGTGCTATATAAAGAAACTTGGAAAAATTAAGCATTAATTTTTAAATTTTGGAATCGAATCACTTATTATGAGTTGAGCAGTCATCAAAGTATACATTTGCCCTATTATATCCCCTTCAATAGTGAACTGCTCTTAAAATCCTTTTTTTAGCGGTTACTTTTGCTTGATGGGAAATCATACCCTCTAAAAAAGAAGTCCATTGCATTTTATTATGCGGTCTACAATTATTATCTTTCCCCAAATACAAAACATACCAAATTTTAAACTCCAATGTGACACACCTGTATTCAAAATTCGATGTTCAACTAGAAATTCATTTTCAAACTTGAAGTGGAGCAATTTCAAGTGGTTGAATGAGTGATTCTATTACGGGAAATCTGTGCAAAATTGATTTTGACAAAGTTTGAAATCTGGTTTATATTATGTTCAAAGAAAGTTGGTAGTTGAATACTTTCTAGTTTTATCCAAAGCTGCCTAGTATGGAATCCAGTCTACATACAGTAATTCTGAAAGAGGGGAGGGGACAAGGTTAGTTTTGAGCAAACTCGACGGAACAGTTAAGCCTATATATAATGGGGTGCAGATGATGTGGCTACTGGATATTGCTTTAAAAGTTATGTCTGAGGAAGCTTCAAGAATTTTTGAAAAAGTAATTTTCATGTGGCAATCAACCAGTTATGGTAACTTTGTCCACATTTGAGGAGTACTGTATGATAATTATAAGTATAATGCAACCCAGCACCATCGCAGGAGAGCGAGGGAGAAGCAGCAACAAAGCCTGAATGAAGTAAAAGCTTACGTGCTAATATACATGGTATATTAGATTCTACAGCAGCCAATAAGATGTTTTCAACGCTCATCCTATGATGTATGTTTCCCTATCTTTGAATCTACCTCTCTGCTGTTTATATCTGTACTAGCCTTAGAATTGTGACAAATACTAAGTAAAGGATTTACAAGTATATTTTAATATAAAATCTAAGTAGAAGCACTACTGGAAATGAAATAGTTACATGTAGGCGATAGTTTTTCTAGTTTATAGCGTATGATAGAATCAGCCTCAATAGCACTAATGAGCTTGAAAAATGTAGGATAGTAGAAAGTATTCTGGACCATGAATATAACTGTATACATGTATGTATCTGTTTGTTAGTATCAATATGTGCATATACATGATGCATGTAATTACCATTTACTTTCATGTATGCCTTTTCAATAATAGAAACCCACATTTCACCAGGAGTGCTCGTAGCGCTACAAAGCAGTCTCCCTCCCTTGCCTACTGGAAACGTATCATCGACAGTAACCTTTTGCAATAAAAAATTAACTCCAGCATTAGGGTCATCTGATATACAAATTTTTTGTATTGCTTCCCTCTTATTAGAGTATTTTAAAAAATGTAATGAACAAAAAAGTATCTACATACGAATGTGCAAGTATCTTTGCGACATCTGAAAAAAGTTCTATATATATGTAACTTTCGTTACATATGATACAGTCATAAAAGAAAATTCATCAAATTTTAGATTTCGTTCCTTGACTAAATTTATATTTTTGAAAGACTTAGTTAAGAGGCAGTATAATACAGTATCATAAACATTGGATACAGCAAATTCGCTATTCGAAGTATTTTCACTCGTGGGGAAAAAGAGAAAAGCTATATTTTTCCAGGTTCCGCTTCAAATTTCTGGATGAAATGAAGCGATTCAGTTTATTTAACCCAAAGTTTACTCTATGTACCCAAATTTTATTTTAATATATATTTCAAAAATCATATAATAGTGCAATATGCATTTATAAAATATATGCATATACATGCTGAGAACTCTACCGAATACCTTTCTTAGTACTCCATTAACCCACAGTTTCACTAGGTATTTCCCACTAGGATTATACTGCGGGACTCCTCGACTATCCTAGCTCAAAATAATAAAACAGATTTGATTTTTTCCCAAAACAAAATCATAAGAAGCAAATAAGCTATCAGTGAAAAGTATATTATACATTAACTCCAAATGCCATACTTCACAGATTAAAGTATTTAAGATTAAAATTTTATTTATTACAAAGTGAACTTCAGAGCAATTTTTTCGTCAGGACAACTAAATAAATTAGTTAAAATCTGAAATCTGAAACTGATCTTAGACAAAATATGACGTTTCCATACATTTGTAGTGAATGAACATGCACTAAAAGCGAACTGAAGACATCCGAAGGTTACCATAGGAAAATATTTGTGATTAATTTCTATTCAATTTAAGTCAAAATATCTAATTTTTGAGTTTTCACTAATCCTGCAGAAACGCTCGATACAACAGTCATAGCTTTATATTGGCATAAGAGCGTTTTATCAAAAATTATCTAACCTGAGGGTATATGATATTTGTAATAAGTTTAAATCCTTTTTTTCTTCCGTGGTTTCTCTCGTAAGCAGATGCTATGCATAAGCTAGCTACAAAACTGCAGTCAGTGATAGTATCCTAAGTTAGAATAGTCATATAAGATTTTTATTTATTTACGCACAAAAATGTACAGAATTGAAATTTTAAAATAAATTGAAAAAATCAATCCAATTGTATTTGTTGCTCCAAGCAAACTGATTTCCATCATTCTATTCCAGTACGAGTAATGGCACCATACTACTGATTTTAGATTAGAAGATTGATTAAATTGTGCAGCAGAATTGTGACGACTAGCTCAATACAGTATTCATGAAAATCTCGACATCTATTTAAGCAAGTATATTGTTTTCAAACAACTCTAGAATACTAAGTACTTCAACATTTACATCATGCAAGGAGAATTCAATAATACAATGGATATTATTTAGTTCGAAAAGTAGTCACCAATGTTACATGTTGATGACTAAATACTGTCAGCATAATATCCAATAACTTCAAGTTGAAAATAGGAAGTAGCCCAAAATAAATGTTCTGCACATTACAAATATACACTTGATGTACCTGTGTTATAGTATAGGGGGTAATGCACTTTACTACAGCGCATGCGGGTATGTCAGTTAATTTATTACTTTTCGATTGAAATTCAACAATTTCACTCGGCCGAAGCATTCCCAGGAGGTTTTCACTCTGTTTATCATTCAATGCCAAAGGACCATCAGGATCACTCCAAGGCTTGGAAAACTTGAAACGCTCATGTACCTCTTCACCCTTAAAATATGAGTATGTTAGTACTTGTACAAGTCTCTGCACTTATGAGTGCATGGCATGCATTAGTAATTATGATTGTATGGAATATTAGTATTTATAAGCATGTATCAGAATATATGAATTGTATGTATGTATGAAAAGTTTCTTGATGATACGATCAAAAATGAGTTCTCTGTTCACTTACTTTATATATTAAGTATATGACCATTTGTTAATTTTATTGCAAACGAAGAACAATATTACTAAATTGCTATAGCTATTACCTCTAACCAGGGCATGAACACTTTCCCATTCACAAATGAGCTCTTTTTTAACACCTCAATTTCATTTGGGGTAAGCTTGAATAAATGTTCACCATCTACAAAACAGAAATATTGACTTTTAAAATTGTCGTTTTCACAGTTTACATTTTTCAAAGGTCACAGCTCAGAATGTAGATCAAAAAGTGACTAGCTACATTGATGGAATACAACCTATCTTTTGGCTCGGTTGTTAACTATGAATTTATTACCTAGTAGGAAAACTCAATACATCTAATTGGACAGAAAATCAGTTGACAGCATCAAAGTTTATTATTCGAGTTGAGTCAGTAACCTGAACTCTTGCCACTAGAAAATATTCATATTGAAATAGTTAAAATTGATTCACAAACTAGTTGATTGAAAATCATTTGTGCAATAACTATAACTTTTTTAATTTCATAAATGATTGAATTGTCAACTCAAATCTAGTAAGTTTTTGACAGAATACAACCAAGTTGAACTTATTATAGCTATCTTCAAACTAAATTGATCAATGTGCCTCATGCAACTTTTATCTAAAATAATCATTAAAATTTAGTTTATCTTAAGTTTTTGATTTCAATTTATATATTCAAAAAATTGATCCCTCAACGAAGGAAAGCGTAAATCCATAGAATAAAGTCTTACCTGATGAAGTAGATGAAATATCAAATTCTTCCTTGGAAGGAACCTTTAAAGGGATCTTTGTGGGAAGAGGTGGTAGAGATTTGAATTTATCCGAAATAGATTCAACTCGCTGCAATTCTTTAAGTTTATCCATAACTCCCTCTGTTTTATATAGTAATGATTCTCGTAAATCTTTACATTCGCATGTTTCAACTGCTGAGAGATAAATTTCTGCAGCATTCTTATAAGCCTTGATTACATCTGTATGATAAAAATTCGAAGTTGAGAAATAAGTCTGCAACTTAACATATCATTTTGAAAAATTGAATTTCCATGGCTACATAAGATCCCAAACCGGATCTAGTTTTTTCATATTTTTAGTAATTTTTAGGAATAAATTTTTGCTCTAGTCAGCCAAATGTTATTTACTCGTACTACTTTGAAGAGCTTGGCTGGAAAAATCAATTCAATTCATTTCATCCAAAAACGATTTATGGCATCAAAATAAGTTATGTTCATTATGCTGTTTAACTTTTTTTGACTTTATGAGACGGTTTTACAATGTTTAGGATTTCATATCCATTCACTAACAGAATCTACTAAATGGGATTATTACGAATTTTATGAAAACATTTATAGATTAAATAAATGACCAAATATGTGCAACATAAGCGAATAGTAATAATTTAGAGGAAAAGTAAATTTATACCTGACTGTGCGGAGCATCTAGTTTCAAGATTAATTGCTGCATTTAAAGCATTTTCAGCATCAACAACTCTGCTCGTTCTATCGGAGCTTTTTGAATTCAGTACTTGCTGCTCAACATCGTCTCCATTATCAAGATCAAGCTGTAAGTCCGTAATATCCTTTATCTTTTTATTGCAATCATGAATAGTTCTGTTGATAAATGCTCTTGCAGAAGGATCGCGCTCTATTTTTAGAGCTTTATCAAGAGAACTGAGTGCTGTGTTGTAATTATCACTCGCATCATATATATCTCCTTCATTCAAAGAATATTCTGCAAGTTTGATACTATTCGAAGCATGTTGGACCCATTTATTTGTAGAATTCATGCAGAATCGTCTTATGTAATTCTATTTACGTCGACTTTACGCTTCAAAGCTTAGGCTAGGTTTCTCTGGATAGCACACAATTGCGTAAATAATACGTACAGAAGTAAAGTATCATTTATCATCGGTTCGTTTTTGCCGTCAATCATAATATTCTCGGCTCCTTTATTCATTTGATAAATTTTACATTTCCGTGAAATTGTTTTTTTCGCGAAAATTCTTTTCAATTTTTGAAGGCCTAAGGCTTATAATTGCATTTCCGAGTTTAAAATTCAAAACGATGTAAAGGAATGCTAAAGGGTATGAGGTTGTACACAAAGGATCTTTCGATAGTTTATAAGGCAAAAAATACCTTTTCGGAGGTCTTTTCCGGAATCATGCCGCAAATAGTTTTTTGCATGGCCGATAATAGTAGAGCACATGCTCCCATGCAGACTCTTTCAGACGAGTTTGAAAAGACAATTTAACGTTTCAGTAAGATAATTAAAAACGATTTTCGGCATAGATAATATGAAGCGACAATCTTCCTTAACTGTTTGGTAAGACGCGACCTTTGCAGAACACACATTTTCAATCGAATAGTCAAGACATAGGCGATGGCTTTGTTGTCCCAGACGTCTCTTTCAATCTCAAATTTGTAATCGTTATTGCATTCAAAAATTATTTTGTGGCATCATGGTCCAAGATACTACGTTACACGAAGAATCAGAGTTAAAAATAATGATCATTATTGAGCTCATGGGGCTGATGGCATTTACCGCGGGTATGGTATGGTACTGTAGATCGCCGGCAGTTCCGACTTTCGTTTGCACGTTGGTGGTAAGTAGACTTACTGCAAATCATTCAGACATGAAGTAAAACGACATGGTACGCATTTTAACTCTCTTCTGTCCAAATTTTCTTATTTTTCTTTCCACTTGTAATGGTACGATAACATACAGAAATTTAGACTTATACTCAGTGAACCAGAGATTCATATTTGAGCTTGACTTGTCTCGGATAGACAAGATCTTCGTTTGCCTTGATCAATAATTGAAATTTTATTGCATGAAAGTATTTAGTTTATCGAGTACCCGGATAGTGCAAGGGATCGACATTCCTAATGGAATTTACTTTCCAATTCATTCGGTGGAATGTCTATGCTTCAATTCGGAACGTCTTCTAAATATTGAAATTAAAAAATTTTACGTCGTTACCACATACTCATTCAGAAACTTTTTCACTGAACTAGTGAATGCAAAATTTATTTATAAATTTCCTAAATTTTAGAAATCAATAACTTTTTATGCTTAAAATATTGGCTTGTAGCTAAATACTCGAACGAATGATTTGAAGCTTTAGTTTATATCTTAGTACTTATAATTTTATGTGTAAATAACTTTATTTTGCAGTTTTTTTCATGGTACATGGGCTTATGCGGAACGCTATTGCTCCCTGCAGATATCGCTTATGCTCAAATAAATTCTTTAACGAGGTCAGTTTAAAATAATATGTACCCGTTCTGACACCTACAAGGGTTAAAATTAGTGATTTTGTTTAGTCTACTTTCTGGATAATGAACTTTTGAAGTGATAATGTCGTCAAGCATGTAAGAGTTGTTTAACTCGTTGTGGTTATGGGTTTTTTGAAGTAACTCGATGTACAAGATATTATCTGCATTAACATGAATTTTTTGTTAAATTTAATTTATAAATACCGTTTTCCGTTTAGTAATACTTGCATGCTTTCTAGTAAACATTTTGAAAAGCTGCCATCAACTTCAAAGTAGATTATATGTGTGGATGTGTTGGAATGAGGAGGGGGGGGAGGTCGATTAAGGAATGTCTATTTGAATGTGTTGTCTTTCTTGGTCAAATGCAAAAATATATTACTGATATAAATTTTGTAAACCATTATCCCATAGTAGGGAATTGCATTTCCTGAGGAAGGCTTGATGAATGTGCAGAGTAGGTAACAAAACAAAAATGTTGATACAGATAAGAACAAATAAATCGCCAGTAGTGAAAGAAGTATTGATCAGACAAAAGCACACCTATTAACCTTTCCACTGGTAGTAAGTTGAAATTTGTTGATTGGTAAAACTTCAGAATAGTTTCTGTAAAGTTTAAATAATTAAAAATAATTTAGCAGCCTTTTCAACACTTTTACCAAAGGCTCTATTGACATCATCAAGGTGTTATTGCGAAGAATATAGAAATCCACATTTATAGTGATGAGCCTTCAAATTCAAATTGCAAGTAGATTCCTTCTTATCAGTTCACAATTCAGTTGTAACAGTTCATAGTTTTATTTGTTCATATTTTACGTGTAATGTAGAGAGAGTGAATATAGAATGCAGAAAAATATAATTTTTCCAACGGAATTCTATCATCTTAACATGCAATTTTGCGTACTTTTGCAATTTCTGTTCAGTGATTGGATACTTGGCGCATGGCAAACTGTGTATTGGGTCACTTTTGTGCTGGCTTGGATTGTTTTGCCTGTTAGCAATGCAGCTTGGCATGCTGGAGAATTATCGTAAGTATAAATATGGATGTTTATTTAAATATATAAATGGACTCTGAAACATGCCTGTAAGTTGCAATTCGGATCGTTTTTTAATACAGATGAGTGGTTATTTAGTGAGATTTGTTGATGAAAGGTTACTTGGTTGTACTACTTTATTAGCATTCTAGAACATTACAAATGTAAACGTTGGTAAGGCCTATTTGAATGGCTAGGTCAAAGATCAATGTTAAATATTGTTGGTTAAAAGTACATCAAATGGCTAATAGATTTTTCTATTAACTCTGACTATACTGGTGCACTGCCAATATCTTTGTATGAGTTTGTTTACTTATCCTCAAAATTAAAACTTTGCCAATTCTGCTATAGGCGCTCACAATCTTTGAACAATTATAAAGCAAGGTACTTCAAGTAAAGCAAACTCATTATATCCGATCTTAAATGCATGTCAGTTTCAGCAAATGATTTCTATGTAGATGGGGAAAGAGAATTCGTGCAGCTATTAGGGCCCATATGGTTACTTATCTTGTCATGGCCGTCATCGGAATTGCTGTCATTATATATTTGCTGTTTAATGGTATGGCTACTAGAGATTCGTTGCGTGGAGTGCTTATGGCTTGGAGTAACACGTACGGACTATTGCTTATTGTGTTGCTCATGGGTCATGGGGTAAGTACTGTTTTCCGATGCTCTATAAAAAAGTAGATTAATACATTTGTCCATGTAAAGTGGTACGTATATTCATACTTACCATTACAAATATGCATACTTACATGCACAACAGGACTTAGACTTTTTCTGAAGTTCTAGATATTTTTAGTACTGTTACTTTGAAGGGTATCTACATAACATATGTTAGTTGATCAATGCATTTTTTAAACATGCATATATTTTTAAATTACTCTTTTTGATGAATTATTCTTATATTTATCGAAGTAGGTAATTTTGATATAGTACTGGTAAAAGCGATGATGTAATAAAATATGAACATAGATCTTTCTCAGTTTTTTTCTATATTTTTTGTTTAAATTGTTTGGATTGGATAAGTGAATGGTTTTTATTGGTGAATATCCAGCTGGTTGAAATTCCTCGCCAATTGTGGACAAATTCATATCCGGAGCGGCAGTTACAGAAGCTTTATTTTAGGGCAGTTCAAATTGATACAGAGCTTTATGACTCTATATATGAATTTGAAGAGGCAGATAAGGTCAGATATTTTAACGTTACCCATCTAAAAAAATGCATATTTATATATTTGTGTGAATAGCACTATTAGCAATTCTGTTCTTATATCTACATAGAGCTAACTGGGAATTAGCATTAATAGAGCTAAGAATGGATGTCAGCGCAAATTTTTGGTGTTAATAACACTAGTTTGTACTATCACTATTTGCGGTATTAATGCTAAATACCTCAATGAGTCTATTTTTTCAGTAATTATTTTTTCAAAAAAAATATTTCATGTCCAAAAAATCAAAGCCTTTATTCTAATCCTTTTGTATGACACATTCATCAAATACCAACCATTTCATGAATAAAGCACTTAATTTTTTGCTTTTGAAGTCGTAAAAAGCATACTTAGATTAATCCTAAGCAATCTGACGGTTGTACGCCCAATTGGCATTTCCAGTACAGTTCAGCGTAAAATGATCCATAGAACATACATAAACATATAACATATTTAGATGTATGTATGAGGATATATTTTACATGTATGTATGCATATAGTATAATTTTTGATGTTCATACTGTTGGTGGTAACACCAAAAGTTATAAATATATCGAATTAGAGATGTCAATATACATTAGCACACGAAATAGATGGAATGGTAAAGCTATCAAATCATGGAATATATCCTTTTGTGGAAAATCGATCTATGGATTATTAACTGTACATAGCAATTCATCTACGTGTGAATAAGAGTACATGTATAATAAATATGGCACTCTCACAGTAATGTCTAGGCTATTATTAATGTTAGATTTCATTTTCTTTTTATTAGATATTTGAACGTTATAAAAAAGCTGTATTGAATATGAAAGACCCTTCGCAAAACAGACCTAACAGGGATGAATATTTTATGTATATTGATGCGATTCAAAGGACAAAAGAAGTTGTCGGAGCGTTTTATACTGGATTTGAAAAGTCTACACTTCACATAGGTAAATGAAACTGTACAGCCCTCCTTCCCTCAAGTATAACCCCTAATTTTGGCTATCTTATGTAAAGATCAGCTGAAGATATAGTGCAGATGGAGAATCAGTGCAGAGAGAAGATATATATAGAACTCGAATTATTCTAGAATTTTGTTCTTCATCTTCATATTCAAATAATAACTGCTAGATTTCATATTATTCTAGTTGGCATCAATACTATATAAGCACATAGATAATAGAAAATGGCGTGGCCAGCTGGCAGTATCTTGGAAAGAAATAAGAAAACAATAATATTATAGGTTAAACTTCAACTTCAGCACTGTTATGTATACTAGTTCAGAACATATGATATACTAGCTAGTGTGCTGGATCGTACACTATATCAATCTACATCAATATAAACAAATATACAACTAGACAAAGCTAGTGATATATCTTCACATCTTTAATCTAGTAATATCTAATAATTTAAAAAAACTATGGAGAATAACAATAAGCATTTCAAAACATCAAAAGAACTAAAAATAATCCGAGAAGAAACAAATTTTCTACAATGAAGAATACTTTAAAGGCTCACATAAGCCACTTGGAATGGATTGTCAAAATTATTCTGTTTAATTTGATTTTCGAAATTGTTTTTTTCATGAGACCAAGGGATGAGTATTTTGTTGGCTAGAAAAACTAATCTATGTATTTTTTTTGTTTATGTCGTGTTCAATTTGAAAAAGTATGGTTAACTAGAATTCATGAACAAATATGACCGGTTTAAGCCTTATGAGCATCCCCTTCCCTCTACATACATACATTTAACATAGCCCCTTTTTGTAACAGATAAAGAAGATGTATTAATGACAAAGGTTCAAGATACGGTTTCAATTAGTGGACTTATTTCTCTACACAGCAGACTCAGAAAAAATCAAGAGAGAGTCATATCATGTGCTCAACGATGGGATGATCTTATAAACAAGGTCAAGTACATTTTCTTTAATTTTATCAAATAATTCTTCAGGATATAGGAAAATAAACATAAAACAGTTATTTGAAGAGCAGCATTTTGATGATTCATGATGAAGTAGATAGAAAGACTTTTGTAGATTATATCCATATGCATCTTGTACAATCACAACGTAAACAAGCAATGTTTTCAACAATATCTGTACTGCAATATTAAAGCTTATGTTATGTGTATTCAAATGAGAAAATATCCATGCATAAACGATGAAGTGCAATGTTAGGCTTCAAGATTAAGAAATTTTTGCTCCCTATAATGCAAATCGTTCAAATTGAACTTGCAGTATATTCACAATTCATATATTGCACATTGGCTTATGTTTGGGGTAAGGTGGTAATTAAATACTTTGGCCTATATTTGCAATTTATATTGAATTATTTTTCCTGCTTTAATGTTTATGCTTATTTGTTATTATTAATCTATTGAAATTTTATATCAGTTGATAAAACCTAACTAAAGTATAATATTATATTGGTTAAATTAGCAATATTGGGGCAATATTGGGGTAACATAAGTGGTCCTGAATAGGGCCCCCATTATGCTAATTACGAGTTTAATTTTGAGTGGCAATGCCTCTGCGTATGCTAAAATTAAGGCCATACAGTAAGTTATTTCGGATATGATGAATTCACTTATAAGGAATAAACGAAAAGTCATATTTTGGTAAGTTCAGTATCAAAATGTCAGACATTAATTCAAGGTCACCGAAGCTAGAATTTTTGTTAATGCACGTAAAGCAAAGAGAGAGGAATATGTTCAAAATATTGATGATTTATTTTTTAGTTAATAAGGAAGTTTTATTTGAGAGTAAACATGCAGGATAAGTCTATTTACTCACATAAGGTTGCTAATGCAAAAATTTTATTTTCTAGTATAATTTTTTTTCTTATATCCTTCTCAGAACTGCTGATAATTTTTTAGATCACTTGATGTTAAAATATGCTCCTGCTGGATCTCTTTCTAAAATGCATTTTGTATTTTAAGCATCAATAAGCCTTCCTACTAAAACCTCACTAAAAATATATATCAAAATAAATTAATTTGCTGGTTCCGACGTATTCGTTATATCCAACGTATAATGAAAACTTGACCATATATGACTTGAGTCCTCTTTTTTTGTATAGGACATTTCAATAAAAAATTTGGGTTGAGTTAAATATATGGCATTGCTTTCTATTTTTTATTGTTTAGGTTACTTTGGTGGAAAGTATAGTAAACTATCAGTTGCCTAAGCCAGTACCAATAACGTTTGGAAGGGGGTCGAATCCCATCAATGCCCTTTTGATTTTAATTAACTTTCAGGTAGTTTTTATTTATAAGCTTCTGATGTAACAATCTACCGTAACCACTGAATTGATCCAAAATATTCGATAATCTGTAGCTGAACTTGGACAGTACGTCTTTTCGTTTTTTCATTATAAGTGAATTGATAAAAGCAAATTTGTTGTATCTAAAGTGCACTGTACTTTGGGAATTGTTTTTGGTGACAAATGTAATTATCCCTTTTGTTTCATATGTTGGGTTTATTTAGCTTTAAGCAGTTTACTTTTTTCTAACCTCTCTGAAAATAAATGGAAAGAAGCTATCACCTTTTTAACATGCTTATAATCATTGTTTTTACTTTTTTCATATGAATGCCTAAATGAAATCAGAAAGATATTTTGGGAGGGGATTTAGAACTTTCTATTGGTGTACTCTTAGGTGTTCATTTGTTTAAAATCATCCCGAGATTTGCTATAACATTAAATTTTAAATATTTTTGCATATGAATACTTTCAATTGTGGTGAATGTTTTTTGCCTTTCATATTTTTTGTGTACATGGAAAAATTGTTTTAATCTGCTTTTGAATTTGAATTTGAATTTGTTATTCGATTTGCACATATTTTTGTATGCACATAGGTATCACGGGTGACTTGGATATGGAATTTGTACATAAGACACATATGTCTACGTGCTCTATCAGTAGTATGCTGTATTCTTAGCTCGATGGTCATTTGGAGTGAAGTAGTTCTAGCTGTACCGATCAATTTAAGCGCCCTGGGATATATTACCAAGGTAAAAATTTTATATATACATGTGTAGATACATATTAAATAAATTCTGATACATGAGAATACATCTGCACATATGGACTATTGTATGCCCTAAACGTCGGATAAAGCAAATCTATCGGGATCACTGAATCAATTCATTAGAGCTGAAAACCTAGCTCTGAACTTGCCACAAAATGACTTTTTTTATTTATTCGGTATAAGCGAAAATTCGTTAAAAGTGAATCTGCTTTATCCAAAATTAAGTATGCATAGATTCTGGCACAAAATTAAAGCTGAGGACCAATTAAATTGATCTACATTGAAAAAGACAAATTTATAATAATATAGAAGTACATGCAGTCTGATGGGTTGCACTTATTTAGCCTTATGTCAAATTTATGCAAAATTAATCTTTTACATTTTATTGTCTTATTCTAGATGCTTGAAAGTGGTAATCCATTTATTATTCAAGCTGCTACGCTCATTCCTTTTCTATATATGAGTATTTGCTGCTATCGAAGGTACCAGTTTTTACTATATTTTTACAGTGGAAATCCAATCAGTTTAATCGCATTCTCTTTTTTTGGATGCTAATAAAAGTTGTAGTAGCCATCCATTATGCGAATATTACATAATAGTTCATATTGAAACTGACTAGTTGGCTATACATATCTACCATATTATATGCTTTATAATAGTAAAGATTTTAAAATTACTCTAAGAACATTGTTTAGAACGATATTAAATTAAAATATACTGTTTTCTTTCAATATTTCTCTTGCTACATTTATATATTTATATAGTTGTCAATAATTGTATGCATATATCATGCATGTTTCATGTGGAATGTTTAAACTTTTCATTGAATTTTAAAATTTGTTTTCATGTCTTATACTCATAGTTCCGAATCTTCTGCTCAACCAAAATTGATTAAAATTTTGAATTTTTGGGCTAATATCTTGGATGTATAATTAGTTGAATCAATTAAATATGTAAATTACTATAAAAGAAAAAAGTTGTGATTGTTTTCTTGTGTGCGTGTTTATTGGTTCATCAACTCAAGCTAAATGTGCTTGAAAATCTCCCTAATACACTAAATATAATTGTTCAATGTCAAATGGCGCTAGCACTGGTGGTGCATGTACATGTCTATAATGCGTACATGAAATTCTTAAATATTTACTAATTTATGTTCATATAGCTTGTTCAAGTTGAAGTTGTTTGGCAGTTTCGCCTTAAATGGCCCACATCAGAGCTCTCCAGGACAGCTTATGTTCAATGCGCAGTATCTAGTGCGATTGCAGTTTACCCTGGGCTACAATTTTTTGAAATTACTAAAATTTAGTGGAAAAACATACCAAAATATTGCGTTCAACAAGCTCATGAGTGATATGGCAGTAAGTATGACGCTACATACATATTCAAATTTTTCTATATTTACACAAAAAGTAGTCTCCTGACTCAAATGCGAATGTAAATAGATGCATGTTCGAAAAGAAATTATGCTGTTAAGATATTCTACTTTGCAGCCTTACAAAAAGTAGAAGAAATGATAATATTTCATATCTCTGTATATTTTGGTATTTTCGAAATCCACAAAAGTTCAACATGCAGTAAACTTCAGTTAAAACGAATTTTCGTTCAAAAAATTTTCATCTAACGTATAAACAAAAATAAAATGCTGTGTCAAGCTCAGGAAAGATTTTTGAATTTCACGAATTTCTGATACACCTAATGAATTCAAAAAATCCCGTTAACTAATCAGTGTTAGCTATTCCAATTTCTTTTTAAGACCTCTCCTGTCTTCCCAATTGAACTTGAACCTATCTTTTCCATTGCTGCGCTTCAGCTGTTTGTGCAGTTCAGTTACAATAAATGCTTGAAAAATCTTCTGCATAATTGTTTTGAAAAATTAATTTCATTCCGCCGCCTCATCCGCACCCCATATATTTTAGACTTTATTTTTCCATCGAGTTTGGTTGAAATTATAAAACTAATGATTTACCTACTATTTCTTATAATGCAGATTACATAAGATATTTTTTATATGAAGAATATATGTATATAAATATAAGCATCTGCATATCCTTTGAAATTTGAGCCCCATTAGTAGGGAATTGATGAGGTTTCACTTATATCGATTTATTTTTAGGACCAGTACATAATTTATAAAAATTTTCAATAAATTTGAGTGCTTCCTAATTTTCAGAAACTGGAAATTTACTTAGGGCAGCTTTGTGTAATCCAACTTATATCGCTTAAACTTGTCATAATTCAATATTCCGTAGACATAATTTTGTCTATTTTCTGTATTTTTCAACTAGGTTGTGCCTATTCTTGGAACAAATTTTAATGTATATGCCCCTCTAATAATGGTGCTGTTATGTATTTTTACTTTTTGTCATGGATATGTAAGGCTTCTTAGAATATTTGGTGTTGAACATGAAGATATATACTGCATTACTGACAAAGATGGACAGGCAAGTTCTAAAGAAAAATGCGAACATTTTCAATCTAACTTGGCTTAATGCAACTTGTAATTTTCTTTTATACCAAACGGTTTGAATTATATGCATCAATAATTATTAGATGCAAGAGGTTAATGATTGCTAATATGAATATTTGTGCTAAGTATTATACAGTAAGTTACTTCTGGTAAAATCAATTCGCTTGAGACAACTTTCACATGCAGCAAATAAATGAAAAAGTCATACTATGCCAAGTTCAGCTTCAGGTTTTCAGCCCTTATGGATTGATTCGGTGGTCCCAATAGATTCGTTCTATTCGAAGTTTATATATGTATGTCCTTTGATTTATACAAAATGATAAATTATATTTGCATATCAACACATTTTTCTGTGCATACATATTACACTCATTGATTGTAGGCGCTGATTGGGGGTAATGTCGGATTAATGTGAAAGCCCCGAATAGGGTCCCCAGTAGATTAAGTACAAGTATTAGTGAGTGGTGATGCCTCTGTTCATATTTTGACCCGCTTTATTTTATTTATCTCTTGTCGCCACCAAAAGTAAATGAGGAAAATTTTAAAAAAGTCATCTTGAGTAATATAAATCTGAAATCCTGAATTTTCGTTCCTTATATATGCATTTTGCTGAAATTAGACATTATTATTGAGCAAACCTTAGTATGGTGGAAATATGGCTAGGTCGAAATCGGGGTTAGTGTTTGATGTACACGAGTCTTAAAAATTCACATTTTTTCAACTTTGGACATTTTTTTGAACAGGAGCGCTCCGTTGAAGGGAAGAATCTAATTGAACGATGTAAAAGAAAGAAGGCATTAAAAGAATTACGGCAGTATTCAGGACCGAATAGCAGCTATTCGGGACCGAACAACATTTATAGGCCATATGAGAGAGTTATTCCAGAAGGTGTATAGGCTTATATCACATAGTATAATTCCTAAATAATATAAACTTCATTTTTTCTAGTCATTTTTCAGGAATTAAACTGAAAGGAATTACTCTAGAAACAAACCACAGTAATTTTTCGATTAGCTCTGTTCATGTACATGTGAAAATGCTCCTCTAAGATTTGTTGTTAATCAATTTGCATACCAATTTTGCGTACATTATGGAAAATAGTAATTGAATTTCAGTAAAAAATGCTTTAATTAAATTTTACACCCGTCATATGAAATTTGATATCTTTTTTGTCAAATTTATTCGAGAAACACTTTTACCGAAATGGCAGAAATTGAGAGATAAATGCACATTGAAATATAATTTTTAACTTATTCGTCATTTCCTTGGGCATGAGTTAGCCATAGAGTGCTTCCAAACTAGGTAGTATACTATCTAGTTAGCTGCTATACTGCTGGTAGATATTACTATATAATTTTTCTCTTGTAGTTAGCCAACGCTTGGAGTTTTAAGCTTCTCTGAGTTGAACCCCAACCCATATGTTTAGCTTCATCTTTATTCAACTATCATTCAAATATCATTTCTAGTGTGCATGTATTTCATCAGGAATGTCTTACAAGAATTGTGTCCTCTAGAACACAAAGGTTTTGCTAGTTTGAAATGTACGCTGATGGTATCATCCACGTATATAGACTGCATTCAGATAAACACCGAGCATATATTATTTTGGCAAAGAATTTGCTTTTGTCATCACATATGAGAATGATATTATGGAATAGAAATTCTCATCCCATTATAAAAATATTTGCAACCATTTAGCACATTACATATGCCGCGTGCCCTTGAAAACTTTAGTTTGTTTGAAACTTGACAAAAAAAACAGTGAAAAAAATCCAAGTAAATTAAAGTGCTTCAAAAGTTCAATTAGTTTCAATTTGTAATTTGGAGGGAGTTGAAAACTGACAGAGGTGCTGCTAGAAGACCTGAACAAAGTGAAGGTAAAAGCAATGGTCCAATATAGTATGATGTTTCTTTTGACATAATAATCAATGAGCATTCTTTATACTGTGGCAGCTCTGCAGATCGAGTTCCAATTTAGTTTCACACAAGTGCAGTTAAGGACATACCAAATCATATATATTCAAATTTCTTCTAATCGAAAATAAGTAATGACTGTCCTCCCGCAATATTAAAGTAGAAAATTAATTTGAAAAGGGATGTTACACTAGGATTTCAAGCAGCTCCTGGTCAAATACTCATTGAAGCTAAAATGACTGATATACAAATTTATGACATTTGATGTATTTGCTTTAGCACATGGTAAAAGAAAATAATACAATGGCATGTATTTGTCACTTGTTAGCCTTGCACCAAACTAATGTAGGATATTTATACACCTAGGTCCTGTAGTATTTATAAATTTGTGTTGGAATTAAATCAGAAACCAAAGATAAAATCTGTTAATCTTTTTAAAGTTTAAATGATAGATCTGACACAACTTTTTACTGATTCTAAGGCTAAAAAAAGATCTACAATAGATTATTCAAATCTTTGCAGCAGATGCAAAGAAACTACTATTTGTCTTTTCAATTGTCATGAAGATTTCAACATCTGAATTAGCTCTTTTGAACTACAACAAAGTCTTCCATTATTTAGGCTCCATCATCTAATCAAAACCAATCGCTTACACACCTCTGAAACTAGAAAAGGCAGATTGAGTTTTCAAACCATTGCTTTAATTAGCTTTGGGGGGCAACAGATAAATGATCAGCAAATCTGCTCCACTTCTTTTCTAGCAGCAAACAAGCTCTTGACCAGATATATTAAAATTCAAGGCTTGGTAAATATACATTGTATTGCAATTATTGTCAGGAATTAACATTTATCATGAGTTAATTCTTTTGTTACTTGTAGCTGCAGATATTCCTTTTGAGAATTCTTTATTCATGTTTAGTTACATTCTTAAAATTGTCTAGTCACACAATAGTTCTCAAATTACTAATGTTGTGTTGGAGTACAATTACTCCTCACAACACAGGTTAAGATATAATGTATATTTGAGCTGTTACTCTCTTACATTTTTTTGCCTGTTTTGCTGTGCATCACAACAATTATTTGGAAAATGTTTAGAAAATATTTTATAAACTGTTTCTTAAATGCTGAAAAGTGTTTCCCCTGGCCCTAAAATACTTCTAGAACATATTTCTGCTGAAAGCCAGGATGATACTTACCATGTTGATGTGCTTAAAACATTAGATAAATTTATAGAATGTGTGCAAATAATACTAGCATAGAAAAATTGGTGAACAAAATATGAGATTTTTTTGAAAATTTTATTTAATGTAAAATCATCAATTCAGGAACCATCCCACCATTTCAAAATTGAATATTGAAAAGTTAATACTTTCTTAAAAACTACTTGAAGTTCTTCAGCAGTTATTTATTTAACAAGAAAAATATTTTGTTTTTTATGTGATTTTGATTCAAAATGCTGCGATGTAGATGCTTTGTGTACCAGTAAATTATTTATTTGAAGTCACTTTTGAACCCCGGTATAACGACTCGTACATTGAACCTCGGTACAACTCATTTTTTGAATTGTTTTTGTTCCCTGGCGAGTCACCTTTGTTGAAGTGAGAAAAATCTTAAATTGAAAGAAATCGTGCTAAATAATATTCAGAAGCACTGCTCGATAGAATAGCATAGTACAGTACTCTAACTGATTGCCATGGCACTAACAAATCCAATATTTGGTTCATCCTTTGATCCGGGTTTCGACACCTTCCGTAGTAATTTTGACAGGCTTTTTGATGTAAGTCATTAAAATTTAACGACTACGAGATATTAAGATAAAAATAAATTTATTATATCTGTTTCCTTCAAATGACAGTTAGGATACTGTTTAGTTTTTTTGGTCGTATTAAATTATTATTATGCATTTGAAACGATTGAAAAGAAACTTCGAATCAAGAAATGCGCATTATTTTTCATTGGTGTTCCTGCTACATAAAGTGTCGCATTCATATTTTATCATCATTCACCATTCAAACATGAAGGATTTTTCTCGTGGTGTAATGAATCCAGCTGCTGGTGGGGATCTCGTTTCGGATCAAGATTGGGGACAGTTTCCTCGTCGACGTTTCGGTCGAGGTCGACGTTTGTTGTGTATGAATATGAAAGATATGGATGCAGCCTATGAAATCAGGTGCGAACTTTTTCAAACGCATTTATTGATAAATTTATATGATGATACAGTTTCTGTGCAGGTTGGCCGAAAAACGGTCATTCATTTCTTTACTTCAAAATCAGATAATGTGTTTATCATTTTTAAGTCATATAAAAATTTATTCGTGATAAATATAAATTTCCGTGGTTTTTGCTCATAAAAAGTTCAAGTTTAAAAATAATTAAAAATTTCTTTCGTATCATGTTACGATACATATCATTACTAATACTATTTTCCATTTGATAGGCAGAAACTGAATTATGGATGGTCAGTATACTATATTTTTGACTGGTATAATTGCCTTTGATTTATTTATTTTTCTAATTGTTAAACTTAATATTTCATAAAATAGACTTGAAGCACCAGGGGTACCTAAAGAAGATGTAGTCCTGACTGTTGATGACTCCGATAACTCAATCACAGTTGAAATAAATCGTGCTGTCGATGATAAAGGTCAATTTTTGTTCAGGGAATGTCCTTCTGGAAGGCTTCATCGCGTAATCGTTGTTCCAAACGATGGAGATGTAGACAAAGCCAATGTTTCCTACCATGTAAGATATTTGTATTACTACAATCCAATTTTATAGTTCAGTCGAGAGTGTAAGTTGCTTTGCCTATAATCATGTACCTTGATCCTTATAAGGAAATTCAAATAAAACAATATTCAGAGAGATTTAATTTTACAAGCCATACAAGCATTTTTTATAACTTAATTATTTATGGAAAAAGTGCATTGTATTAATTTACCTTTTTAGTGCTATGCTTCAGGCTACCATATCGTTTTGGTTGGTTTTACTATGGATTATACTATAGATGTCTAACTGTAACGAGCAATATTTGAGCTATGATTATTTCATTTTCGAATTATCATCTTGACATTTTAGAATGGCGAGCTTCGTATGTCTGTACCAAAGAAAAAGCATGGCGAGGGTAAAAGGCTTACAATTGAATAGCATATGACATTTGCAAACAAATGTCACTGTGTATTGCATCAGATATTTCATCACTAAATGATATGTATGTATGATCTGGTGTTTTTTGATGCTAAAAGTTTTTGCATAATTCTTAGTCTACACATACTTTTGTCAACATCAATAAATTCATGTAGAAATTTTGTCAACATCAATAAATTCATGTAAAACTTTTCAGTACAAGTACAATATTCAAAAATCTGCAGATCTCTGTCAATTTCACATTGCAGTGATTATTGGGGTTGGGGTGTGCATAGTCTGACCTTTGTTCTGAATTTTTGGGATCACCTCGGGACATTGGTTTGACATCTAAATTTCAAGACTGCATATATATTTATCATGCAATCAAATAACACTGCTTTTTTACACAGTTGATCTAAAGCAATCATTTTCTGTGAAATGATTTGCAATAACCTCATCTTCATGCAACTGTAAAATTTCTTGCAAGCAATGTAATGTCCTACTGTCACTACATGTTTATACAAAGCATACATGGTAACTGTTAATTCTACTATTTTGAAAAATTAGAAGGCATTTTTGAAGTATTGCACTAAATTTAATGGAAAATTTAAATGTAATGTCAGTCTTCTTATAGCTTCCTGTAATGCAATACCATTTGTGACTACGTTAAAAAATTGCAGTCTAGTTTAAGAAACTTCATCTGATATTGAATAAAACTTGATTTTAGGTCTAAATAATGCTTTGCATCAAATGCATTTCAAATTTTTAAAAAGCTCTCAGAATCTTGAAGGTTTGCTGCCTTGTTCTGTGAAATAAAGTTAGTCTTTCAGCTTTAAATCATGTTCCACAATTTTGATATTATCTTACTAATTAGAAAGATAGGAATTTGTTATTGGCTGTTATGAACCTAATGCCTGTTAAAACTTGTAATTTTTTAGCCAGGTGATAATATTTGGAAGAATCAGGATTCAAACCCAAGACCTCAGTGCTGCCAATAGATTTTCATACTGTTGTAGCTTTTACTCCCACTAAATTAAGGTTCAGGAGTTTTAGGGTCCTGAGATTAGGCCATATTTCCTAGTATTCTTTTCCCTTACTAAATATAAATAAAAGGCACTGCAGTGCTACTATAGTGGCAAGACAGAAAAAAATAATGGTAAAACAAGAAAAATAAGTGACAAATGTACTAACTGAATGAACAAGAAAAGACTTAACTACATGTCAAAGAGCACGTTGCTACAGAGATAGCATGCTTCTTTTAAAGAGAGGTAATTACAAAACGTATAGAAAAGCAGAACCATGGTTTTGTAGTTGCACTAATGAAAATGCAACTACATCTGCTAAAAAGCCCCTTCAAGTTGGGTTAAATAATGTAATTTTGCCCTAAAGAATATAATCTAAAGATGGAATTTTCCATGAGAAATAATGTTATAGAATATTTGAAGTTGCTGTCATAAATAAATTACCAGAAATGGGCTCTAGATTTAGAACTGTTGAACTGTGAAATAAGAACTTTAAATTGAGATAAAATATAACTTGACCATGGATTAATATCTTGAACAAGAAATGTGAAAGTAAGTTCAGAAATCCTAACAATCCTGTTCACTATATTTAAAAATAGGGCTTTTGTGCAACAATACCTCGTGAGCAAGTATGAATAGACAAAAGTGGTCATGACTGTGTTTTTAAAAAATTTGTAATTAAAGAGTACCAAAAGCACTTTTCCTCATAATATTCAATTCCATGCCTAGTTTTAATAGTTTATTTACGATTAAATTTTTGGGTTATTAGACAGCATTCAATGTTCATTACAGTGGCTAATTAGGAAATAACACTAATATTGGGCTGGTATAAATACTGTAGATAGCACTAAAAATTGAATTGATGGCCAATCATGTTTTAATCTTTATTGTGAACTTAGTTCTTCAGATTTTGCAGTAAAATGGACTAAAATTGATGCATTATTTAAACATCCTCACTTCCACATTGCTAAGTTTAACCAATAAGTCAATGTTCTCCAGTTCTGTATTGCTTGTATTGCATATTTCTTCCATAATTTCTGTTTTTCTCTAAAAATATATAATTTACTGCCCCACCATTTATGATTCTGTATTACTATGTTGAAATAACCTACGCATTATCAAGTGTTTACACTATTCGAAAATGGGCGTAGCTACCTAGATTTTATGGTTTTAGAACTTATAAGAAATAATACGTTTATAAATCTTGCTATGTCACTATAGCAATGAGCAGGAATACATAAAAATAGCACACAAGAGAGTTTGTACAGAAAGTTTATTAAAATGCAGTAAAATTAGCTTAAAACGCATAAGCGTGGTAATTTTTAGATCTTTCAAACAAATCTCCAATGGAGAATACTTAGATTGACATCTCACTCGCATTCAGTTCAACTTTAGTGTCAGTTGATCAACAAAGTTGAACTACCAAAGTAATCGTATTCAGGAAGTGATATAGAGAGAATAATTAGAATTGTTCTAGGTGGGAAGTAAAAGACCAGAAATCCGATAAAGCGATAGAGCAATAATACAGAAGTGGGGGTACATGAGATATTGCCGGTGAAATTGATGAACAAGAGCAAATAAACAGCTAATAATTTGCGCCAGTAATAAGAGCTACTGAATGGATGGCTGATTATGATTTGCAAGGGAGTAGGCGAGTCTAGTGAAATACTGAATATTCCTGAAGACACGTGGTATGCGGATAGCAATGGATGTGGTAAAATGGATCAAACAGTACACCGGTGTGTTGAAATTGAGTAATATGTATATGTAAAAGGTGTTTTTAGAGAGGAAAGTACCAGAGATGCAATAGGATGCAGCAAATATTCTAACGATAAAAAGTGATATTCTACAAATATTGAATACAAAATTAATTTCAAATTATTTGATTCATTACATAATTGTTTATTTTAAACATCACTCGGCGGCATCTAGTTTTCAAAAGAATACAATTTTAAACGGCTCAAAGTTGAGAAGATTTTATTTTTCAATGGAGTTTGCTGGTATTCCTTATGAGATATTAATATAAAACATGTCTATAAAATATAGCAAAAAAGTATCATCATACTCGAACTCATTTAGCCATACAAAGATACAAATAAAAAAATCATATATTTATACATTTTTGTAACTTCAAATTAAAGTTAAAAGTGAATGTTAAAAATCCACCGCTAAAAGCTATCAGATTGTTTCTAGTCAGCTATCAATTAATACTTTTGATATTTTTTTTCTTCCTTGGTCCTTTTTTTATCGAGCCAGTTCTCATAAAATTTGAAATTAAATTTGGATGTTCCATAGCTTCTACTAAAGTTGGTGGACAGCACGAAAGAATAAAGTACTGTGGCCATTCATTGAAATCATTATTTTCTACTATATTTCCTAAAGGTTTCAGTACACAGTACATAACTTGAGCCTTCTTGTCTGCTCCATAAAGATTAACATAAGTTTCGGTAAGCATATTATTTTTGATGCCCTCCAAAAGTTTCTCTAACTTTGAATCTTCAGTGCAAGTACCACTGAGAACTTCATTAAGAGGTTGCCCTTGAACCTCTTCAATTGTGAATAAAAATTTCCTGGTCCATTCTTCATTTATGCCAATGATAATTGGCATAGTATAATCTGGACTTGTTTGTAAAAGCATTTTACAGTGGTTAGTTTTGAAGCAAATATTTGACTCATCCTGAAAGGATTCTCTTTCCAAGTGAAAATATTTGGAAGGCATTGCAATATCCTGCTCATTACCACCAAAATATTTCACTTGATTTCTAAAAGTTTCCCTTTTTTTTTGATAACTATCTTCAATAGGGGTCATAATTTGAGTCGAAACTTGGCTTCTATCATCTGCCTTATCATCTATGGAACACCCAAAATCATTATTTCCCCTCTTGTTCAATATACAGTATGTATTTACAAGGCGTATTGCTTCATGTTTCTGCAGTGGTAATTGCACAAAATCATCATGACCAGGATTTGCATGCTGACCACAACTCATCTCGATGGTAGGACAATATTCTGAGAATTGATGCAGCCTCTCAAAATTTTTACCACCGGAAAAATTTACAAGAGCCATATTATACGGTTGTCCAGTTGCAGCTCTTTCAAGAATTTTCTTTTCAACAAAACCATCATCGCAAAGAAAATCTATATCATATAGAAGTCGGGCATCAAATAAGGCCATAAATAATTCATTTTTAAGCTCATCTACAGTATCAGAGTTCAAATTTTCCGCACCCACTACTAGTATTGACGCCCTCCCAGTTGATTGAATATCATCATGGGGGATATCACAATTCGATATCACCGGAGAGTGATAAATACTGCTCTGATACTTGTCTGATTGTTCAATTGGCAAGAATAAATTCAAAGGATCTTTGTCCTCAGCAAATAGCCCATAAACGTCGAAAGTTGGAGGTGGATATAAATCCATTTGTCGTGATACAGATGCAGGTGTTGACGCCAATGGCTGTAGATAGAAACTCTCAATTCCTGAATATGTACAATACACATATCACTTAGTTAAAATGTTGAATCAAACGACCATAAAAATATATAGAGCAAAAACTAACCATCTTCAATGGTATTAAACTCTAGATCTGGAACTGAATCTGTAATTTGAAGCCCATATCTTTGATAGTTAGGCTGATATTCCGAACTTCGGAAATCCAGTGGCATGTACACAAGACGTTTCAATCTGTTTGAACAAGATTCTTCAACTGACTCACGGCCACAATGCTCCAATGCAAATTTCATAATAGTATCAGTAATAAGTGCCGCTTTGTATTTAAACTGGCAGATGATGTAGAGGTTTTGCGATTTGGAGCCAGTTTCAGTTACAATGACAAATCTCATTTTAACTTACTTTTCCCCCGTGATTTGAAAAAATACGGTGACATCATCACCCAGAATAATTTTCAACTAATCATTCAAGACTGCAAAATAACAAGGCTTTTTTTATCTATAATTGATTGGCGCGATCTCTATGCATGCATCAAATAGCTTTCACAGGCAAACGATGATAAATGCAAGTCATCCTGAAAGCATGCATCAAAGATGAGGTCAGCATTAAAACACTGAATGCTGATGGTAGTAATAGTAATGATTAGAGTAACATGATGTAAAGGTCACGCTCCCATGCAGGTATCATCTTAAATGTTGCACATGACTTGTAAAAATTTATCACAATTATTTAGCAATTTGTTACAAGAAGGTAATATAATGGTTCTAATGTGTTTTCAGTTTAATGGTGTGCAGTTGTTTAAAGTTAAGAAAATTGTATACTATGAAGATTAACAGCGCAAAAAAATCCCAACAAATACATTAGGAATGTATTTGTTATAGCTGCGCTAATTCAATAAATGTCAGTTTTTGGTAGTTGGGCATTTGTTTTCTCAAAACAGTTTCTAATGATAATATTAGTTTAGTCACATGCTTGATTGGTCAAAAACATGTGCAAATTGTAGAACTTCAATGATTGGCTGACGATGCCTGTTTCATTCATATTCTTTGTTTGCACATTGCTGAAAGTGATTAACTTTCAGCAACACAAGTAGCTTACCACAAAAATACATTATGTTGCAGTCTATACCCTTGTTTCTGCTGTGCCTTGCAAATTAATAATTTAACAGAAACCTATGTCATCAACTCTGCTTGTATTTTTTTGAAATCAATTAGTAATTTTTTGAGTTTAAAACCCTCACAAATAGTGGTTTATTTCAGAAAAACTTATTTCAACACACTATGTATATATTAATCTATAAATCAATATGAGAATGTTATAAACACAATTTCTTACTGTCAGAAACTTATTGAAAGTTTTAATAAAATTAGTACCATTTTCTTCATTGATTGTGTTGAAACAATATTTCTATCTTTTTTTTGTAGCATTAAGTATAAATCTTTAACTGGTGAATAATTTAACTTTTTCATCAAGTATGGCAGATATAAATGTGTAGTTTCAAATGGCTATATTTTATATATGATTTTTTGCTTTAACTAAAGAATTGAATGTGATGCACAAAAAAAATTGAACTGCACTATATTTTTGTCTCAAACTGCTGATTTGTCCAAAACTGAACTAATATTTTGAATATCATTTCAATTTTATGCTTATCTGAAAGTACTGTTAACATAGAAATATCTACTTTTAATGAGATCTTGATTGTATTTTGTTCATTTTGTTAATTAGCAATTTAGAGATAAGGCATAATTCAACGTAGTCCTGGCAAATATATATTTTGCTGCAAGGCAATCATTTCCAACAAAAATGTCTGTTTACACATCAACAAGAAAAATAATGACATGACACAAATGTTTAACAATGCAGTACTTAAAAAGAATAAAGTTTCAATTGACAGATAAAAGTTCTGAACATTTAGCATCAAATAGGAAAAAAATGTATGCTGGAATTAGGCAAGAGTCCAATGCCTCTTGAAAATTTTCTGTGAATCCTAAATGATGACTTTAGAAATCAAAAGTTCAATATTGGTGAAAAACTTGCAGTCAAATTCGATCAATATCTTTTGATGATTGAAAAGCAGTATTCATTAGCTGTAAAACGTCAGATGTTATGGATTGTGCTCTAAGTGAATACTTATTTTGTCACATAAATTTTTGAAAAAATAAATTTAGTACCTATGTTAGTTGTTATTGCTCCCAAGATAAGATGCAAATGATAAAATCATAAACAGAAGTGAAATAGTTATATGCTAGGATCAACTTCTGATCAAGCAGCTTTACTGCAATAGTCACCCTAATGTCAAAATCAATAAACTTAGCAAAACATTTTCAGTTCAGATTTTTCATGTCTACCATGATTCATATGTTCATGTCTGAAATGACTGTGCACAACAAAGTTTTGGGATAAAGCTAAATGAACAGGAAACAAGGATTAAAACCAAGGCTTATTTTTAGGTTAAGCCTCAACAAGGCCAAAAGAGAAGCAGCAAAAACAAGCTAAGTAAGAAGAGGGACAAGTGTAAAATGCACAGTATTATTAAGGTGTTTCCACTTTGATAGCAAAAACATCAATGTAAAATGTAACTTCCAGTCATAAACCTAACAAAATCAATTGGCTTGGACTATTACTGCATAAACAAATATATAATATGCAGCTCTTGATAATAATTGATCAGACATAACTTAATCCAATTAGTTTCTAACAATATTTCAATACATTAAAAAAATCAAGGACTATACCTTGGCTCATCTTGATATAAGTCCACAGAAAGTATACTTAACAATATGTCCACTATCTAAAAAGTTAACAGAAGGACAGATACATAACTTGCTGTTAAAACTTCTGAAATCAATTGGAAAAGTTGCAGCAACCTAATCAAGTCAGCTTGTATCATGACTAAAAATGAATCAATCATTGGTCAAGTCACCTTTTGGTATCAAGACAAGAAATTTAAGCAATCGAGTTTATTTATACAAGAGCAACCGATAAGTGAACTGACATGAAAGAAGTTGCAATAGATGCAACATTTAAAACTTACAGCCAAAACATGAAACTTGTTACATTAATAGCTATAAAAAGAGGTATTGAGTTTTCTTTAGGTCATTACATTATAAAAATAACTAAGAATAGCCAAGAAAAAAAATAACATTATATGAATATTTGTTCACATTAAAATAAAATAAGTCCCCTGGCTGTGAACAGTGATCAAGATTTTATTGAAATTAATGTAATAACTGAAATATAGCTCAAAGAAAAAATTAAACTATGCTTTTAGCATGCGCTGCAAGCAGTTTGTAAGACTAGCATTAAATACTTTTGGAGAAAAATGCAGTAGCTGCAGCTAATGTAGAATTTAAATGTATAAATCCAAAATTTAAACAATATGGTAAAAAACTGCAGTTAGTCAAGCAAGAAATAATGTGGTACTGAATTCCATAAAAAAGATGGAACAGATTTTTTAGTCCAACCTTACATTGTGAAATTTTGCTAAAAATGTTTGGTATTACTATAATGCCAACAAAAGTATACCAACTAATGATGCATATTACAGGATCAAGAACAATGCTTGTTGTTAAGAATGTAACATGCAACATAAACACAAGAAATCTGTGACAAAATGCGTATGTTATTTGTTAGAAACATTAAACACAGCAAAGCACAAGAAACTGTGGCAGAAGTGTGTATATTTATCATGCACTAGTTGTGTTGATAGAAGTGGGCTAACTCTATCAACACAACAAAATAGATAACCCTACTTGCATCTGCGCAGCCAATTTACTTGGAATGTTATAAATGAAAACTGACCACAGCTATAAAAACTAAATTAATCCATAAGGGAGTTAATTCCTAACATTATTACACCTTAAATTGTGTTAGAAGTGAGATAACTTCAACACAACAAAATATCACTTACTGAAACTTGTTCTCATAATCTAAACTGAAATTTGTTCTTCTAATCAAAACTGAAACTTTAACACAGAATCAGAAGGAATGTACTGCAGCTACAGAATAGAATTGACTCCATTAGGGGTTAATTCCTAACACTTGTATTAATGCAGTTCATCAAGTGCATATCAACTATTTTCAAAACCAGTTAGTTGGTGTGTTGGCATTTATGCATCCTAATTAGTATCAAGTTAGCTAATGGATTTAATGGACAAGATCTTTAAAGTGTTTCATTCTGAATTATTTAGCAATGATGGTTTTTTGAGGGACCCTGATCATGCCTCAAGCAATGATTTCTACACACATGCTCACCTTTGTGTTGACTTGTTAGTATAGATGGCATATCAAAATTAGTTGTTGTGTAATGCCAAAAGAAATCTTTTAATGCTACTACAATCTTACAGTGTCCATGTAGTCTCTCACAAGTTGAAATGAAGCTTTCAAGTCAAAATGGAAAAGTCATAAAGTTCATAAAATATATAGGACATAATGTGTAAATGTATAGAAGTGGGATTTGTGCATTTTATAAGTTTTATCTCAGTAGATTTCTTACATGCAAATGCTTTGTTTAGTCCTGCAGTCCAATCATACAGATATCCTACTTTATATCATAGTGCTTAATCTCAAATACCTCTACTTATTACTTATCGCACCTTCATTATTAGCATTTCTGGTTTAAAGAGTTTTACTTTATACACACAATCTTTTGTATCTTTTTTATTAATACTGAAGAGTTCAAACTTGGATTTAAAACCAATATCACCTAGAATATTATTAATATCACTTCCACCCTCTTGATACTGGTCTTTGGCAAGGTTTTAAGTGCAGCAAAGGAAATTTTCAAGGCTAAATGTGGGAAGAGAAATAATATGACAATAAAATAATGTTATACAATAAACTTTAATTTGCATGTTTAAAAAAAAGTACTATGATAAATGACACTGATGTTGAAAAGTTAAGAAAGAAAAACTGCCAGAACAAAATCAATGCAGCTGAAAAAACTTTGAAAGAGACATGTAATGTTTTTTGTAGTTAAGATTTAGAAAATGCTGATGAAAACTTTTTGTGGGATGCAAAAAATAGTTGTCTAATTGAAGAAAATGTCTAGAAAAACTTCTGAGCAGAGAAAATGCACACACTACTGCAAGCATGGGATAGTTCTCCAAAATCAACATTGTACTTTAAGTACTAGATAATGACCACAATAAAATGTACTTTCAATGCAAATCTAAGTTTCTTGAAATTTTATGCATAGAACTATGAAAGAGCTGAAATATTTCAATAAATTGACTTTTCCATGTACAAATTATTTTATGCAGCCCAGAAACTTTTCCAAAATGAGCTGAAAAATAAATTAGCATAGGTTTCTTTATTTTCAATGCTGATGTACCATATTGGCACAAGCCTGTAATAGCTGATTTTTTCAAATAAAATATTTATATTTTGTATGATGAAATTCACTTTGGTTCAATGAAAGAAATACTTTTTTCATTGATTTTACAGAGTACATTTATAATTCATGTTTATAATTGCTTCCACTCAATGTTCTGGTCAAACAGGCTGGCTTTAAATATTTAAGCTATACTACTATGAACTTTTTAGTTGCAAACATGATATAAACTACCATGTTTAGAAGTAAGTTCTTATTTAAAAAATTCAAGTTTGAAGTGAAGTATTGTTTGGAAACCCATTTTGGGTTGAAATATGACTTAAACTAGACAAACTTTGTGCACTAAATGTTGGTAGGATGGAGGAGACAATGCAATAATATAATATATTAAGAGGTACCTAAGGTGGGCAAAGTCTGATATACGGCAGAGGGCAGGCAAACAGCAAAGGCAAAGAAAAGATTTAACAAAGATACAAAAGTTTCATTAAACTTAGAAGAGTGAACATAAACACAATACTGAACAAATAAACATGTCCCTGCTAGCTCCTGCGGTATACCCTCTTGAAGTGCCCTTGAGATTGGCTCTCCAGTGAATCTCTCTGAATCTTGCTGAATCTCGCTGCATCTTTTGCTCCATAAGTAAATGCTGCAATTTCTATTGTTAAATTTGTGATAGTTCTAGAATTATGTAGAGAATTCTAAGAATTTGTCTTCAGCGGAAATAAAGCAGAGTAAAGTGCAGTAATTAACTGTAAGGCCGATTCAAGCGGAATTATAGTATGATGGCAGCTTCTGGAATAATATCCAGTTAGTTGAAGTGGAGTTTGAAGACAGTAAAGAAGGGTTTCCAGGGAACATGATGAAAATAGAATCATTCTTTTGTAGGTTGAAATGGTTGTAGAAAACAATCCAAGAAGTTTCCAAGTAACCATAAAAAAGATGACACGTGGTAATTTGTGGAGTAAGTGCATAGAGGATTCTAGAAAGGATTGTGGTAAAGGTGTAGACATAAAAGGTTTTACATTAAGGCGCAATTAGGATAAAAGACGCAAATAGGTAAAAAGGGTGAAAATCGTAGAAAAGGTGTAGGCAAAATATAGGCGAACATAGACGAACATTTATGAACATGGTCGAGCAGTTATGCTGTAGCAATTTAAAGAGATAGCAGGACTGGCAAGTATTCTGTCACTAAATTGCTAATTTCAATTGACGACATGAAATATGCTATGATTGGTACTTACAAAATAGTAGTATATTATAATTTTGATTATCTAGCTGTTAAAAGTTTAATTGCTAGATATGTAAGTAGAGATCTACAGGATATATTAATACAAAGACTGCTAATGTAAAGAGTAAATATTCAACAAAAAGTTGTATCACACAAAATTTGCTAGGATACTTTTGTCAGCTCCCACATACGCAAGAACTTTTTCTCTGCATTAGAGCATTAGTGATCAATTAAGTACATTTGGCACTGAGATCATTAATATTGTTGTGAAGTATAGAAGTAATATATCCATTTATAGCAGCCGGATTGGCATAGTACTGATAAAACTCGTAAACTCATAGGCAACTACAATACTTTCTAGGATTGAACTCTTCCGAGTTTCAAATTCATTCAATGAATGTATTTCATGTTCATTTCAGGGCTGCATATTATCTCTCCAGTGATGGACATTCATTCTAGCAATCAAAAGTTTGAATATTAAAAGGCAATGTTACATTGCACAATATAATCAGAATTCTATCAAATTTGCAATATTGAAAAATTTATGAGACTAGTTGTAAAGGGTAATAAGAAATTATTCTGGGAGACGATGTCACCATAATTTTTTAAATCGGGGAGGGGGGTAAGGTAAATTCCAAATTTCAAGTATTTTTTTCGAAAAATCAGAACTGTGAAAGTCAAATTCTGAAGGCAAGATCAGCTTTTTAGTCTAAATCTATTTCATTTCTGAGATGAAATGTATGAATCTAGTAAAAATTTGAACTTGCTTTTTGCTGCTAGATGTGAAAAAACAACCTCTGCGTTAGCTTAGGTATAAAATATAAAATTAATATTACTCTTATTCTTAAATATACTACATCTGGAACAAACCCGAAATTGAGATGTCACATTGAACACTCGCATCCATACAATATTGGCAACTAATCTCTTTTAAAATGCGACAAAATTTTCAGCACCCAACGATTATACAGTATCGATTACTGGCGAATAGTTTTTAGATTTTGATTTCTCGAAAAATTAATTGTATGCATTTATTTGTGATCGTCCCATAACTCGACATCTTATCTTGTGAAATAGAAATAAAATATTTTCAACAATTTCTGTGCAGAAACGTACGATTTTGTGCATGTGAAACTCGAGAAACAGACCTCATCTGGAGACGTGAATGTCATACAATTGCCAAAACTTTGATGAGCAAAATGGTCCAAAATATTTTCTTAAAATATTTTCTGTTCTACGCGATTCCTTGAAAATTCTTGAAAATTTACGAAAATTACAATACTGATCGCATGCAAAGGTAAGAATCGAAGGAAGATGTACCATGTTTTTAAATAGTTAAAGCTTATTTTCATGAGACATAGAGGTCTTTGTGAACAAAAAAATTCAAGATTTCAAACCTCTTAGTATTTCTGCCGCAATGGCATCGGTGACGATGTTTTTCATGGAAGAGTGGCGGAAGAGATGCATTCGACTTACGAGCGGCTGAAAGGAAATAATCTTTTGCTTTGAGCGATAAGTTGAAATATCGATTTAGGTTTCAGAAAGAATTTGCAGATTTTCCACATATAATCATAAATCGATCTTAAATTTTTTACTTTTTGGGAGATAAAATTTTAAAGGCGAAACTAAGTGATATTGTACTAGGTGAATAATATTTTGAAAGTTTGAGAATTTTAAAAAAGAATAAAAAGAGAGCAAAACTTGTCCTAAATGCCATCAACCAAGTCAATATTTTCTAATATTTAAATTTCAGCGATGGCCGAAGAAGCTCGTAAGCAAAGATTAAAAGATTTAAGAGATAGAGCTAGAGGAAAAGAAGCTCCTTCAAAAGAGAATTCTCAAACTCTTAATATTACGGATAAAAAAGTAAATGAAACTCCTGGTAACTGTCAGCGCAAAGAAACGTTGCTATATAAGAGCTTTCAAATTCCGAGAGAATAATATATATAATATATCTTAGATGAAGCTCCAGCACCAGATGTTGAAAAAAGCGATCAAAAGGAAGAACAAGAAGCTGAGAAGAAGATGGAAGAGAGTTTAATCAAGCAAGAGCTTCGAAAAATTAAAGAAAACATGGACGAATCTACTATTAACATAGCACCCAGAAAACCTGATTGGGATTTAAAAAGGTTATCAACTTTATAGATAGAGTTTCATCTAATTCCATAACTCCTTAGGTTCTAGTATTAAACTATTTTTAAACCTTTACGAATTATTTTAAAATATCACCATTCAACAGAAATGAATTCTTTTTGAGCTGAAAAGTTGTTAAAGAATGTTGATGCCCATTCATAGCCTTTCAAAATTATTCACTATCAGTGAAATATTTATTGGTGTCAAAAAATTTTTTACATCCACTTCTTCTCTTTTTTTACTCTCATCTCACTGATTTAAAAAGCCTTTTGATATTGAGCAAATGGAGTTCTGTTGTATTGTTACTTCTTCAAAGTTTATTTTTGAACACATTGAAAGTAATATGCAGATGAAGTCAAAATAGGCATGGCAACCAGTTCACACTGGTCGACGGTAGTGTTCTCAACATTTTTGTAGAGAGTTTTTCATGATTATATGGTCCTAAAAGATGTTACGCAGTAAACTTTGGAGAAATGAATCTGTCTGGATCACTGAATTAATTCATTATTCGCAAAAATATTAAACTTAAAGTAACAATGACTATAGAATAAACGTATTCATCATAAGTGAAAATGCATTATTATTTACATTTGACTTTTATTCTGCATATATTTCTTATACGTTCAAATAGATTTAAAAAAACTGTTAGAACAGTTAATAAACTTGCCTAGCCTGCCAAAATGATTAAAATATATTATGACTGAAATGCTTTTTCCGCCAATTTCATTTTTTGAAAAGACAATTTTTGTCTCTTTTACGCGTCTGATAAATTAATTTATGGAAGTTCTCTAATCCGATGAAAAAATAATTAATGTCATCATTTATTCTAGAATTTTATTTTTAGGGATGCATCTAAAAAGTTGGATAAATTAAATCGACGAACTCAGCGAGCTATAGTAGAAATATTGAAGGAAAAAATGGCACAAGAAGAGGCTGAAGAAAGCAGTGACAGTAGCAATGTTGGCAGTGACAGCGAATAATAACTATCCTGTTCTTACATTTGATCTTTCTTCAAGAAATTTGAGTTAATTTCCTTCTTTCCAAATGCTTGAAATTCCTTTTAAAGGACTGAAGATTTTTCCATAATTTTCTAAGCTGCCAAATGGCTTAAGGCGTTTACTTGCTTGGCCGATAATGTTTATTTTACCGGATTCAAATCTTGCCTTCTCATTTGAATTCCATGTAATTGTATATTTTTTCAATTTGAAGTACAAAATCTCCTGTACCTTCGGTGCTATATATATTAGTTTAAATATAAATCTTAAATTTTTTTAATTAGCATATTGGAAAGAGTTTTTATCGCTTCATTGCGATGAGGTTGGAATTAAAATTTCATCTTCTTTCTTATCATAAGTGAATAAATGTAACATAGAAGTAATATACCACATGGCTTTGTTATAATACTTGCGTAGTTGTTTGTTAGTGTCATTCAGCATAAATGATAAAAAGTTTGAAACCTTTATAAGTAGATATTAATGTCATATCCGGGATATAAATCCAATGGCATATTGATACTCTATTTTTAAAATATTTTTTAATGAAAATACATAAAGCTGTTGGTAATTTTCATCGATATAAACAAAATTTATGATTTTTATGAGATACGTATTTGCAGTAGACGATGATCAAAAATGTCATATTCTGCTAAAACCTTTCCATGAATGCAAGCCGTTATGAAAATTTAAAATTGATAACTTTAAAATCTTCGGATTAAATGAATTCATTTTCAAGAAAATTATCACTTAGCAGATAAAGGTAAAAGTAATTTTAAGCAAAATTCAGCTGCAGATTTTCCAATAAAACGAATTAATTCAGCAGTCCCGATAAAATCCAAAGTTCACTATAATTGACTATTTGTAGAGTCCAATTGAATCCGTGGATTTGTACGCGATTGAATCTCAAAAATAAGGCTTGCTCACAATATTATGTTGATTGTTAAACTTGAAACTTTACAAGTCTTATTCATTTATAACCCTTGGATAGTAAAAATTACTTTCGAAAAACAGATTGTAAAACTAGGAAAAAGTGCTCTTCGAATCTCAGCACAAAAGTAGTGGCTTAGGGTATGCGCAGTTCATAGCTAGCAAAACGAACCTTGGCAAAGGCTACTTCAACAATGTAAAGAAAAAATTTGCAATTCACCATCAAAATTTTATTTTTACCTGCTTTTTAGATATATTCGATAGCTTTCCTGGTTTTGAAATAGTTCTAGTTTATGGCCAATGTTAGCACTTGCTGCCTTTTCAGCTTTTGTGCTACATTGCAAGAACACTTTGAAATCTGTGGATACACACAAGCTAAATGTCAGCAAGAATTTTTAATTGCTGGCTGTAAAGTTACAAATCATAAAGAAAAGTTACATCTTCTAGGCCAAACTTCTTGCATTTTTCATTTTCATAGAAAAATTGTTAACATAAATATCCACATTTTTGAGAAATAGTTTATAAAGCTCAGACTAGCAAAAAAAGCTATAAAATTGCAGCAAAATACTACCGTACTTGTTATCTCCATAACTTTGTTAACAATGACAAATAGAATATTTTTGTCACATGCTTTCCTTGTATGCAATATCCAGTTTTATTGAAAATGCTATTTTTTCTACTTAAATATTTAAGCTTAGAGCAATTATACAAAGAAAAGATGTTTAATTTGAAGTTTATGAAATTAGTAGTTTGGGTATCTGTCAAGACTTGCTAAGAAAGGGGAAAGGGTCAGGAAACAAGATTGGAAGAAGGAGGATGGATTACAGCAATAGAAGGAACAAGAGAAATAATGAAATACAAGTTTATTGA